>LR778291.1:31113739-31165762 GCA_902810595.1 Coregonus sp. 'balchen'
AAAATGAAAAACGCTGTGGCAGGGGAAAACCCCATACAGGGGAGATTTGATGGATAAAGAGTCCCGGACGAGAGGGGGAAAAGCCGGCCCTTACTGGTCAGGCGGACCGCGATTGGAAAGAGAGGCTCTGTACCCCGACATGAACGTTTCTTGTTTTGAACCTATAGTTGATAAAAAAATTTTTGGAGAACGGAAAAAAAAAGAGAGATTTTTGGAAAAGGGGATAATTGTAAAATAAAAGGGCGTTTATTGAGGTAAAAGATATCTGGAATCGCGTGCAGGACCTTTCGCAAACTGTAGGGAGTTTATAAAAAGAGCCCCTAAAAATTGGTGTGACATTTTATACAATAAAATAAAGTGGTTAATCAGTAGTTCGATCTCTGTTGGCCCTATGATTTGGGGCGATTTCACCTAAGGCTGGGGTCATGTTGATTGGCTTGAGTGGGTCTCGTCTTCGAGTTCCCCAAAAGGGGAAGGGGTTTGTGTGTGTGGTGTGTTGTTTTTACAGGTGTGTGTTGGTGTGTGTTTGTTATCAGTGATGATGGTGTGTGGTGTGTGTGGTTTTATCAGTGTGATGTGTGTGTGTGTGTGTGTGTGTGGTGTGTCCTCAGGGCAAGAACTCGTGGTTGGAAGAACTGAGAGACCTATGGCGTGGGTGTTATCCTTAGCCACCTGCTGACAAGGCTGACAAGATAGGACTCTTGTTCATTGTATTGAATACAAAGGCCCAACACAAAATGGGTCATGCACAAGATTTTAGTCAGACCAAGCTATAACATTATATATTTACTACGACCAGTACATTCAACCAAAAGCTAATATAACAAAGGCATCAGAGATTATTTATAATCTGTCACAGAAACTGGAATCCATCTCCCCAGATCAGTCAATAAATGCTTCTGGTATTGACTTATATGCTGCCCTGTCTTCATGTTGTTGCTGGACATATCTTTTTTAAAATGTGTGTAGGTCACCTAAATCATCAGAAAAATTGCCCCTTCTGAGAATTTTTTCAGGAGCCGCCACTGGGTGTGTGTGTGTGTGTGTTGAGAGAGCACTACAGTTGAGACAGGCTGTTGCTGAGGGAGTGAGTGGTGTTGAGGTCCGGAGGGTTGTGTGTGTGTTGACATTTACATTTACGTCATTTAGCAGAGAGAGTGTTTGTGTGTTTGTGTGTGTTGAGCACTATAGTTATTTACTGAGTCATGTGAGCGACAGGAGCAGTAGGCGCGCACATTGACAACTTTTTACCGGTTGTAGGTAGGCTATTTAGATTGTCAATATGGAGGCACCTATTTCCAACCCTTTTTCCATAAAACATTAATACTCTAGAACTGATGCACATCAATAAATAATGGAGACAAAGCACTGGAAAACGACTTTGGGCGCACTAGAGCTCAATCTATAAATCCACTCCGAGATGGTTTAAACCGCATTCCCTTCGTGTGCCCAAGCGCAATAGCTCAAAAGACCGCCTCCCATTGGTTGCCGAGCGCTGGGCGATGACCAATCATATCGAGTGGTTGGTTCCCATGACGACTTGGACGCTATTCGACCCAAGTGGAGACTTTCTTCATCAAAGATGGCGGACAGAAATACTAGCTAGGATGGAAGCAAATGTTAGTCATTATAACGTCGTAACGAATCATGCAAAAAAATGTACATTTGAGAGGAATATGTTAGTTAATGTAGAGACAAACGATTATGCATCGTTTTTTGTCATTAAGTTAATTTACGAAAATCGCGATTTAGCAAGCTAGCTGACTAGGTAACATTAGCCAGCTAGCTTTATGGACGTTGTGACATGAGTATGTAATTCTGGTTGTTTCATGTTTTAGGGACTCCTGAGGAAACCAGCAAACCAGGCTGTCGTCTTGGGAAACAGTGGATTTAAAGAATCTAGCTAGATAAAGCATTTACTGCAAATTGAATGTACAATTTTCTTGCTTATTGTGCAGTGGAGGATAAAAAAAAAACCTGTATGTCTATGGATGTGTAGCTAGCTATGTAGCTGATCTGTGAATGGACCCTAAAACGTTTGGTATAAATATTAGTTCAGAACCTAGCTATGAACCTCAGCTATCATAGCCAGTTGGATCAACTTCAAAACAGCGAATGGCATCAATGAAGTCTATGGATTAAGTAGAATATAACATTACTTTATTGTGCCAAGGATGCAAGTCGTATATACATGTAGTTATTACCAAGCATGAGATCCCCACATTGTAGCCTTTACATTTAATATATTCACTGATCATGTACTCTACCTTGGCAAATAAAAGTGTGGTTCAGGTAAGAATGTCTGTGAGACATTATTTTTCAGTCATATCCAATACCAGGAGTATCAAACTCCAGTCTTTGATTGATGCTGTGTCTGCATGTATGTATTACAATTATACACTTCAACAGTGTTTACCAATCCTGGTCCTGGGACATCAATGGTTACACATTGTAACTATGCAATAGAGTACTAACATGATTTAACTAGTTAAAGGCTGATTTGTAATTCTTGAGTAAGTCCTTTAAACAGATCAACATTCACAAGGCCGCAGGGCCAGACGGATTACCAGGACGTGTACTCCGAGCATGCGCTGACCAACTGGCAAGTGACTTCACTGACATTTTCAACCTGTCCCTGACAGAATCTGTAATACCTACATGTTTCAAGCAGACCACCATAGTCCCTGTACAATTGGTAACACATTACGCTGTGAAGGACTGAAATCCTGCAGCGCCCGCAAGGTCCCCCTGCTAAAGAAAGCACATATACAGGCCCGTCTGAAGTTTGCCAATGAACATCTGAATGATTCAGAGGAGAACTGGGTGAAAGTGTTGTGGTCAGATGAGACCAAAATCGAGCTCTTTGGGATCAACTCAACTCGCCGTGTTTGGAGGAGGAGGAATGCTGCCTATGACCCCAAGAACACCATCCCCACTGTCAAACATGGAGGTGGAAACATTATGCTTTGGGGGTGTTTTTCTGCTAAGGGGACAGGACAACTTCACCGCATCAAAGGGACGAGGGACGGGGCCATGTACCGTCAAATCTTGGGTGAGAACCTCCTTCCCTCAGCCAGGGCATTGAAAATGGGTCGTGGATGGGTATTCCAGCATGACAATGACCCAAAACACACGGCCAAGGCAAAAAAACGGTTGTCGCTCAAGAAGAAGCACATTAAGGTCCTGGAGTGGCCTAGCCAGTCTCCAGAACTTAATCCCATAGAAAATCTGTGGAGGGAGCTGAAGGTTTGAGTTGCCAAACGTCAGCCTCGAAACCTTAATGACTTGGAGAAGATCTGCAAAGAGGAGTGGGACAAAATCCCTCCTGAGATGTGTGCAAACCTGGTGGCCAACTACAAGAAACGTCTGACCTCTGTGATTGCCAACAAGGGTTTTGCCACCAAGTACTAAGTAATGTTTTGCAGAGGGGTCAAATACTTATTTCCCTCATTAAAATTCAAATCAATTTATAACATTTTTGACATGCGTTTTTCTGGATTTTTTGGTTGTTATTCTGTCTCTCACTGTTAAAATAAACCTACCATTCAAATTATAGACTGATCATGTCTTTGTCAGTGGGCAAACGTACAAAATCAGCAGGGGATCAAATACTTTTTTCCCTCACTGTAGTCATAGTCAAGCATGGTCCTTGGTAGCGCATGCAACTCCAGGATAGTTTGATTCCTGGGACCGTCCATACATGTCTGATAAATGGCATATAACACTATTATTATAAATTAGATTTTTTATTTTATTTTTGCACCTTTATTTAACCAGGTAAACCAGTTGAGTACAATTTCTCATTTACAACTGCGACCTGGCCAAGATAAAGCAAAGCAGTGCGATAAAAACAACAACACAGAGTTACATATGGGGTAAAACAAAACAAAGTTTAAAAAAATACAACAGAAATAAATATATACACAGATCATTTCACATCTTTTACAGTCTTTTAAACCTATGACAGACTGGGTTCACTGGCCTCATCTTCCTCATTCTTCGTCGTCTCCTTGTTCTTCTTCATTAAGGGTTCTGCATTACTGACGTCCAACGCTCCTGTTTAAATGGATGAGAGACAGGACTAGAACAGAACCGTCTAACACGTCACATGAACACAGTCAACTAAGTATGTGTTTCACATCCCTGGACTGGTGAAATCTACTATGTAGTCAAGTCCTCTGTTCAACCTCTTGACCATGTAGACCAGTGGTCACCAACCTTTTCTGAGTCAAGATCACTTTGAGTGAAAAAGCAGGCCGAGATCTACCCCTCAGATTCTCTTTTAAACATGACTGAAAAAACATAAGCAACATTAACCAATTAAAAACTGTTCTGTAGCAATGAGGTTTGTGCAGTAGGCTAGAAGTCCAATACATTATCACTGCATATTGGCTATGCTTGGATTTCCCTGCCAATCTTGTTCTTCTCAGACCACTTAGAAATTATATTTTTATAAATGTGGTATATGATCACACTGGTAATAGATCATGTGTTGTATTATTTGTGAGGCACAGCTAAGTGAGAATAATAATTAGCTTTTATTTTTACTGAACTGATGACCTGCATCTGATGGTCAGTCTGAGGGGAGGGAGAGAGCAGTGGTGAGGCTGACTGATGACCTGTATCTGATGGTCAGTCTGAGGGGAGGGAGAGAGCAGTGGTGAGGCTGACTGATGACCTGCATCTGATGGTCAGTCTGAGGGGAGGGAGAGAGCAGTGGTGAGGCTGCCTCTCACCCGACTCACTGTCCCTCCACCCTCCTTCCCTCTGCTGAGAAAAGGACAGTCGTCCAGCTGATGGCAAAACTCAAGTCACACTAAGTGTTGACAGTGCTGAATAACAACAAACATGAACTTAAACGTTTTTGAAATCTCACAGCATCAACTTTGCTGTATTCGTTGAGTCTCTCTCTAGTCTTGGTTTTAAACGTTTTGAAATCTCACAGCATCAACTTTGCTGTGCGTTAGAGGCTTTGTTTTAAACCTATGGCTCGAAGAAACTGTGCAGACACGGTGATCTGAGCTATCTGATTGGCCAGTGGTCGGCCTATAGGAGCACTTGATTTGCTCTCTGGACCTGCCGGGTAGGCAGAGTTCTATGATGTTGTATGTTCACATGAAATGGGAACACTTTTCCTTCCCGGCACCAGGGCTGCTGAATCAAGTGGACCTACTGCAAACAGCACCAAAAAATATAAATAAATAGGAACACAAGGCTTTATCGTTGGGTTTTTTACAGAAATGTTTGGTGCTCGACTAGGAATGTCTTGGAGATGGAGCAGTCAATCGCGATCGACCGGTTGGTGACCACTGATGTAGACAGACATGAATTACCTCTCTCTTTAGGTTGTTTTATATAGCGCAATTAGACCTCCACCAGCTAACACTACCACACCAGGAAGTAACTCCCATGACTTACGTTTCTCCATGCTGATGGTCAATATCCCTTTTCTTATCAACAGGTAGAGACCTCCAACTCCAACAAGAGCTGTGACTCCAGCTGCAACAAGACCTGTCAGCCACAAGGACTGGCACTGCGTAGGAAACATTTGATCTGAAACACAGGATGTAGAATTATTACAATACCTAATGCGTATTACACCTGAAATGACTTAAACAACAGGACATTTTTTACCGATAGTGCCTTCTTTCAAATATCCAAAACAGACCCTCACCTGGAATATGAACCCGTCTCTCCTTCATGTGTTTGATCTCCGGCTGTTGAACCCGACAGGTGAACGTGTTGTTGTCCGTTTTCGGGACGATGACATGGCTTGTCACAGTGTAGCAGCCTTCACGGTCTCTGGATGTCTCTGGAGGTCCAGCAGCAGGGAGGACACGTCCATGAACGTCACACCACTCCATGACAGGCTCTGGGTAGCAGCCTTCAGCCTCACAGCGCAGGACCACCTCATCACCTTTGATTCCTTCAATGGAGATTACTGGTCGAGACGCTGCACCTATAGAGATACAGAGATATACCACGGCTCTCAGCCAATCAGCATTCAGGGCTCAAACCACCTTGTTTATAATGTTATACCACGGGTATGACAATAAAATAATTACGTTGGTAACCAGTTTATAATAGCAATAAGGCAACTCAGGGTTTGTGGTATATGGTCAATATCCCACGGCTAATGGCTATATCCAGGTTGCGTCGTGCATAAGAACAGACCTTAGCCGTGGTATATTGGCCATATGCCACACCCCCTCGTGACTTATTGCTTAAATATAACAAGGGTTTGCTGATACTTATGGACCTTAAAATTCAAAAAGTAACTTCCAATGACTCACAGCATTGTACATTGAATTAGCTGGGGTAATCACACTATTAAGGTTAGTATGTAGGCTAACCAATCTAATACTCATCAGGCAATGGACTTGACATTGAACTCACCCTTGATTTCATGTGATCTGTCTCTTAAGGGGGATTGGGTGGTCAGCAGGTGTGTTGACTCACCAACAATGAGTTGAATGGTGGTTTCTGGTGGTCCAACAGTGGAACGTAACAGGTGTAGTTTCCAGCATCAGAGAGTTCCACTCTGGTCAGCTTTAAACTAGCGTTGCCTTCCACTAGTTCTTCTTTAAACAGTGACGTCCTTCCCCCGAATGGTGGATTCTGGAGCAGAAAGTTATCCTTCTCATCTCTGTAAAGATGCACCTCTTTTGGTTTTAGGTCAGGTCTCTGCCATTCTACTGTCTGATACACAGCGCTAACGGTGGGTCTCAGGGTGCAAGGGAGGATGACGTCGTCACCAACTAAGGCCACAATGGGCTCAGCAGAACCAACAACCTGAACTGTCCCTGAGAGAAACAGATTACAGAGTGATATACTTTGAGACAAAGCAAGATACAGGCCTACTGAATGTTGAGCAGGTTGACATTGACTCCCACAACAGCTAAGGCAGTTTGAACCAGGAAATGGTCAATGAACACTGACTAGCATTAGACTAAGCAAGATATAATGTTGAGCAGGTTGACAGTGACTCCCACACTAAAACTATCTCATTAATAGTAGGGATCAGTTAGAATAATCGGTTTATCGATTAGTTGATCGGGGGTGTTTGAATCAATCACAGATACGGAAAAGGCTGCATTTCCCACAGACAGCTGATCTCTCTTTAGTGAGAGCTTTATACAAGGGTACCTCAGGAGCCACGTTTTAAAGGTCCAATGCAGCCGTTTTTAGCTCGTTATCAAATCATTTCTGGGTAACAATTAAGTACCTTACAGTGATTGTTTTCACTTAAAATGGTCAAAAATAAACAAAAATAGAATCTTAGCAAAGAGCAATTTCTCAAGCAAGAATGTATCTAGGACTGTCTGGTAGGGGTGTAACGATTCATCTACTACATCGATGTATCGATTTATATTCATATGATCCAACTACATCGATCTGTGCGCGGCGAGTTGGCCTTTTGGACAACATATATCGATCTAACATCGTTTTAAAATGTAATAAATCGATTGTATCGATACTAGGAAATAACCCATTGGATTTAAGCACGTCAGACTTTATATGCAGGGGTGCACATAACTGGTATGCAGATACGCAAGCGCGACAAATTACTACGCGCCTTTGCGTACTTGACCGATCTTCTCATCTAACCTTACACATGACATGTTGCTTGTCAACTACTGTCAGGGATGTCCAAAAAGCAACAGACATTAAGCAGCCTTTTTGGCGTTTCGCCACCTACAAAGAAACGCCAACTGGAGCCAGAGCCGAAGAAAATAATTTTTTCGGAAAAGTGGCTCCAAGATGTGCAGTGGCTTGAAGCTAACGATGAGCGCACTGAAATGTGGTGCAATATTTGCCGCTCAAATCCACATCTAGCAGACAAAACAGGTGCATTTTATAAAGGCTCAAAGAATTTCAACCATCCTTTATTTGACCAACATGAAAAGAGCAAGGAGCACACGAATGTGGCGCAAGCCATTGCTAAAAGCTAGCCGAGAATAAATGCATAAAGCTAAACACGCACGTCCCATGTCTTCCTATTCTGAGGATGTTCCTTTACTGAATGCTTTTTGATGGATCTGAGGACATCACAAAAACTGAGCAGGAAATAGTTTACATTGTGTCTGTGTCCAGCAACGGAGAGTTTACTTCGGACTTTATTGGACTGATTGAATTGGGTGCTGACCGAACCGCACAGGCCATAACAGACGGACTTGTGAGACTTTACGGGGCTGCTGTCAACGTAGGTATGGGTAAGTTTCATAATACCAGATGGTCTGCATGGAGGCATGAAACACTGTTAAAAATATCAAGACTATTGCCAGCCATTAAAATGCAACTGGTTACCAGGTATTTATTTCAGTCACACTGGTTGAATTTTTGGCTAAAAGGTTACTGAATCGATTTCAAGTCACTGAATCGTTTCGGATCGTATCGTTCTAAATGAACCAATATCGTCCTTGAATCGTATCGACAACCACGAATCGTGATACAAATCGAATCGTTGTTAAAACGAATCGTTACACCCCTACTGTCTGGGAGTGGACTGAGTGGGGAGGGGGAAACTGAAAACTAGCTGTTATTGGCAGAGAGGTTTGGAACTCTTTCTTATTGGTCTATTAACTAATTTACCACAAGGTGATGTCACCATGGAAGAACAAAACTCCATCCCACCAAAACAGGCTGAAATTTCAGCCAGTCTTTTCAAACAGCTATTACACTAAAAAGGGCATTATCATCATTTACACAATTTCACAGTATTATTCCAACTTCAGTGTGGAAATCAATAACAGGAAAATCACATGTTTGACTGCACTGGGCCTTTAATAGCTCTCCTGAACGGTTACCTGCAGACATTTGTTAAAAGCGGCAATCAGCCATTGAAACAATAACGAAGCCTATTTCCTGTTTCCGGTTTCGGTAAGAAACTGAAGGAGGGGACTGAAGAAATGTAACCACAAGTTAGACAGAGCTATGGGTGCAACAACTGACCATCCATGACATCAAAATGTTACACCTGCAAATCTGTGTACACGACAAGTAAACTTTAGATTTGGCCCCGGTTTCCTAGAAGTATCTTAAGGCTAAGTTTATCGTTAGAACCATATGATCCTATCCGATGCTTTTGGGAAACCGGGCCCTGTTCCATTCTATAGATGCTGTGTATAAGAAAGTAACGTTACAACCGCAAAATCCACATTAGTACTAGCTAGCAAACGTACTTACCGCCTGTGTCACTTGATGTTGATGATATAATAATGATGTACATTAACATTGTACACAACCAGCAGGGCAAAGAAGTCTTCATATCGGCAGGTTAAAAGATATAGCTAGCTAGCTGCAGACGCACTCTACTGACCTGGTTCCCCGGGTCTGGAAACATCACGTGATACAAGCAGAACTTCACCGCCCGCCCCTCCTCGCCCGCCCCGCCCCTCCTCGCCCGCCCCGCCCCTCCTCGCCCGCCCCGCCCCTCCTCGCCCCTCCCCTCCAATGACTGTAAATGAACAGTGTTGCCATGTGGTCTTGTCGCCAAATGGGGATACTTTGAAAACGATGTCGCGGGTGAAAATGTATTGGTCGAGGGTTGCGGGTTTTTGGCCAATTTCTAAATTGCACGGCGGCCGTCAAGGCATTTCTCTTAAAAATATATATTTCACTGTGACCTGCTGCTGACTGTCAGGCTGTGAGACGGGCTGTTGCTGAGGGAGGGAGGGAGGGGGTGGGGGGAGGGGGGGAGAGAGGGAGGGAGGGAGGGAGGGAGGGAGGGAGGGAGGGAGGGAGGGGGGGGGGGGGGGAGAGAGGGAGGGAGGGAGGGAGGGAGGGAGGGAGTGGTGTTGAGGTCCGGAGGGGGGTTAATTATTACCAAGAGCATGAGGTCCCCACATTGTAGCCTTTACATTGAATATATTCACTGATCATGTACTCTACCTTGGCAAATAAAGGTGCAGTTCAGGTATGAATGTTTGTGAGACATTATTTTTCAGTCATATCCAATACCAGGAGTATCAAACTCCAGTCTTTGATTGATGCTGTGTCTGCATGTATGTATTACAATTATACACTTCAACAGTGTTTACCAATCCTGGTCCTGGGACATCAATGGTTACACATTGTAACTATGCAATAGACTACAAACATGATTTAACTAGTTTAAGGCTGATTTGTAATTCGTATATACAGAAACAGAGTTTTAAAAACAGTACACTACACTTCCTATGCATCATGTAATTACTCTAAAACCAGTTAATCTCACAATCTAATTTCCTTCATCTGCACTGATCTGAGGTCACTGGATAGGTGTAGTATTTCATCAAATGAGAGACTTAATTTCAATCAGTAGAGAATGTGAAAAACTTGATTGAAAGAAGTTAATTATCCAAGTGTTATAAATACATAATACATGCATTATAAATATCATAATTGTAATATTATATTTTAAATACAAGTTAAATCTGTACTTCAATGCACATCTGGTGTGCATTATAAAAAACAGAGGAAGAAAAGAGGAGTGGGGGAGAGATGGTGGGAGAGGAGAAACGCAGGTAGGTGGGGAGAGAGGTGGGAGAAATAGGGGAGGGGGGAGAGAGGTGGAAGGAAGAGGAGTGGGGAGGAGGAGGTGGAGACAGAGGAAGGTGGCGGAGAGAGGATCTGTGAGAAGAGGACGGTGGGGGGGAGAGAGGGTGTGAGAGAGAGGAGGTGGGGAGAGAGGTGGAAGAAAGGGAGGAGGGGAGAGAGGGTGGGAGGAAGAGGAGTGGGGACGAGACGGTGGGAGAAAGAGGAGGGTGGGGAGAGATGGTTGGGAGGGAAAGAGGAGGTGGGGAGAGAGGTGGGAGAAGAGAGGTGGGGAGAGAGGTGGGAGAAAGAGGAGGGTGGGGAGAGAGGTGGGAGAAGAGGAGGTGGGGAGAGAGGTGGAGAGAAAGAGAGGTGGGGAGGACGGTGGAGGAAGAGGAGCTGTGGGGAGCTAGGTGGGATAAAGAGGAGTGGTGGGGAGAGAGGGGGGGAGAAAGAGGAGGTGGGGAAGAGAGGGGAGAGGTGGAGGAAGAGGAGGTGGGGAGTGGAGAGAGGTAGGGAGAAAGAGGATGGTGGGAGAGGAGAGAGGGGGGGCGAAAGAGGAGGTGGGGAGAGAGGTGGGAGAAAGAGGAGGGGGGAGGAGAGAGGGTGGGAGAAGAGATGTGGGGGCGAGAGGTGGGAGAAGAAAGAGGAGGTGGGGAGATAGGTGGGAAGAAGAAAGAGGAGGTGGGAGAGAGGTGGGGAGAAGAAAGAGGAGGTGGGAGAAAGAGAGGTGGGGAGAGAGGTGAGGTGGGAGAAAGAGGAGGTGGGGAGAGAGGTGGGAGGAAGAGGACCGGTGGGGAGAGAGGTGGGAGAAGAGAAAGAGGAGGTGGAGAGATGGGGAGAGAGGTGGGAGGAAGAGGGGTGGGGGAGAAAGAGGTGGGAGAAAGAGGAGGTGGGGAGAGAGGTGGGAGGAAAGAGGAGGTGGGAGGGGAGAGAGGTGGGAGGAAGAGGACCAGGTGGGGAGAGAGGGGGAGAGAGGAAAGAAGAAAAGAAAGAGAAAGAGGATGGTGGGGAGGAGGGTGAGAAAAGAGGAGGTTGGGAGGAGGGTGGGGAGAAGACGAAAAGAGGAGGGGGGGAGAGATGGGGAAGAGGAGAGAGGTGGGGGAGGAAGGAAGAGGGGTGGGGGAGAGTGGGAGAGAAAGCGGAGGTGGGGAGAGAGAGAGAGGGTGGGGAGGAAAAGAGAGTGGTGGGGAGAGAGGTGTTAGAAAGAGGAGGTGGGAGAGAGTGTGTTGAGAAAGAGGATTTCCGGTGGGGAGAGAGGTGTGAGAAAAGAGGAGGTGGGAGGGAGAGAGGTGTGAGAAAGAGAGGAGGGGGGAGGCGCGAGGTGGGAGAAAGAGGAGGTGGGGAGAGAGGTGGGAGGAAGAGGAAGGGTGGGGAGAAGGTGGGAGAAAGAGGAGGTGGGGGGGGGGAGAGAGGTGGGAAGGAAGCGGAGGTGGGGAGGAGAGTTGGTGAGAAAGAGGAGGTGGGGAGAGGAGCGAGGTGGGAGGAAGAGGAAGGTGGCGGGGAGGTGGGGCCCGCGGGGTGGGGAGCGAGGGGGGCGACCCGCGAAAGAAAGAGAGGTGGGGCGAGAGGTGGGGGAAGGGGGTGGGGAGCGAGAGGTGGGAGAAGAGGGAGGTGGGGAGATGAGAGGGTGCGAAAGAGGATGGTGGGGAGAGAGGGTTGTGAGGAAAGAAAGAGAGGTGTGGGAGAGAGGGGGTGAGAAAGAGGAAAAGAGGGAGGGTGGGGAGAGAGGTGGGAGAAAGAGGAGGTGGGAGAGAGGTGGGAGGCAGAGGAGGTGGGGAGGAGGAGAGAAGGTGGTGGAGAAAGAAAGAGGAGGTGGGGAGAGAGGTGGGAGAAAGAGGAGGTGGGGAGAGAGAGGTGGGAGGAGGAAGAAAGAGGATGGTGGGGAGAGAAGGTGGGAGAAAGAGGAGGCGGGGAGAGACGTGGGAGAAGAAAAGAGGAGGTGGGGAGGAGAGGGGGGAGAAAGAGGAGGTGGGGGGGAGAGGGGGGAGGAAGAGGAGTCGGGGTGGGAGATAGGTGGGAGAAAGAGGAGGTGGGGAGAGATTGGGAGAAAAGAGGAGGTGGGGGGGGAGAGGTGGGGGAAAGGAGGTTGGGGAGAGAGGGGGGAGAAAGAGGAGTGGTGGGGAGAGAGGGGGGGGGGGAGAGAGGTGGGAGAAAGAGGAGGTGGGGGAGAGGGCGAGAGGTGGGAGAAAGAGGAGGTGGGAGAGGAGAAGGGGGAGGAAGAGGATGTGGGAGAGAGGTGGGAGGGAAAGAGGAGGTGGGGGGGAGAGAGGTGGGAGAAAGCGGATGGTGGGAGAGAGGTGGGAGAAAGAGGAGGTGGGAGAGAGGTGGGAGAAAGCGGAGGTGGGGAGAGAGGTGGAGGAAAGAGGATGGTGGGGAGGGGAGAAGAGACGGGGGAGGAAGAGGAGGGGGGGGAGAGAGGTGGAGAAGAGGAAGGTGGGGAGAGAGGTTGGGAGGAAGAGGAGGTGGGGAGGAGGTGGGGAAGAAAGAGGAGGTGGGGAGAGAGGGGGAGAAAAAGAGGAGGTGGGGAGAGAGGTGGGAGGAAGAGGAGGTGGGAGGGGAGAGAGGGTGGAGAGGAGGTGGGAGAAAGAGGAGAAAGAGGAGGTGGGGAGAGGAGGTAGAGAGAGGTGTGAGAAAGAGGGGGGGGGAGAGAGGTGTGAGAAGGGGGAAGGAGGTGGGGAGAGAGTTGGAGGAAAGAGGATGGTGGGGAAGAGGGAGAGATGGTTGGAGGAAGAGGAGGTGGGGGAGAGAGGGTGGGAGAGAAAAGAAAGAGGAGGTGGGAGAGATGGGGTGGGCGAAATAGGATGGATGGTGGGGAGAGAGTAGAGGTGGGAGAAGGAAGAGGAGGTGGGAGAAGAGACGGTGGGAGAAAGAGGATGGGGGGGAGAGGAGGTGTGAGATAGTGAGAACAAGAGGAGTGGGAGAGAGGTGGAGAAGAGGAGGTTGGAGAGGAGAGGTGGGAAGGAAGAGGAGGTGGGGGAGAGAGGGTGGGAGAAAGAGGAACGGTGGGGGAGAGTTGGGGGAGAAGAGGAGGTGGGGAAGAGAGGTGTGAGGAGTGTGAAATCAAAGGGAAGAGGGTAAGAACAGAGGAGCAGGGAAGACGATAGATTAATGAATAAACAGTGCTACTAGGGAGACAGCATATATGATTAATGAATTCAGTGCTAATAGGGAGACAGGCATTATGATTAATGAAGACTGTGCAACTAGGGAAGACAGGCATATGATATGAATTACAGTGCTATAGGGAAGACAAGCATATGATAGACTTTACAGTGCTAATAGGGAGACAGCATATGATTAATGAATCACCAGTGCTACTAGGGAAGCACCGACATATGATTAATGAATCACAGTGATTACTAGGGAAGACAGCATATGATTAATGAATCACGTGGCTACTAGGGAGGACAGGATATGATAATGAATTACAGTGCTACTAGGGAGAAAGCAGATGTTAAGGAATCACAGTTCTACTAGGAAGACAGAATGTGTTAATGAATCCACAGCGCTACTAGGGAAGACAGCATAGGATTAATGAATCACAGGTGCTACTAGGGAAGAAGGACAGCAGTTATGATTAATGAATCACAGATGTGATTATAGGGAAGACAGCATCTGATTAATGAATCACAGTGCTACTAGGGAAGACAGCATATGATTAATGAATCACAGTGCTACTAGGGAAGAAAGAAGGCATATGATTAATGAATTACAGTGCTAATAGGGAAGGACAGCATTGATTAATGAATACAGTTTTGCTACTAGGGAAGAAGCATATGATTTAATGAATTACATGCTACTGGGAAGCCAGCATATGATTACTGAATTACAGTGCTACTAGGGAAGTTACAGCATATGAATTAATGAATTACAGTTGCTTAAGGGAAGACAGATTGATTAATGAATCACAGTGATACTAGAGAAGACAAGCAATGAAAATGTAATATACAGTGATACTGGGAAAGGGACAGATTGATTAATTGAATTACAGTGCTACTAACGGAAGACGATATGATTAAGAATTACAGGTGCGACTAGGGAAGGACCGGCATGTGATTAATGAATACAGTTGCTACTAGGGAAGAAAGCATCTGATTAATGATCACAGTGCTATAGGGAAGACAGCATATGATAAGAATTACAGTGCTGCTAGGGAAAGACAGCATATGATTATGAATCACAGTGCTTGCTACTGAGGGAAGGACAAGTATATGATTAATTAATCCAAGTGTACAAGGGAAGACAGCATGTGATTACTGACAGTACAGTGCTACTAGGGGAAGACAGCATATGAGTAATGAATCACAGTGCTTACTCGGGCAGACGATGTGATTAATGAATCACAGTGCTAAAGGGAAGACAGCATATGATTAAGAATTACGGGCTACTAGGGGAAGACAGCATATGATTAATGAATCACCGTGCTATAGGGAAGGACGCATAGGATTAATGAATACAGTGGCTACTAGGGACAAAGAAGCAATGATAATGAATTTACAGTGCGAATAGAGAAGACAGCAATGATTACTGAATTATCAGTGCTACTAGGGAAGACAGCATATGGATTAATGAATCACAGTGCTACTAGGGAAGACAGCATTGTGATTAATGAATTACAGTGCTACTAGGGAAGGACAGCATATGATTAATGAATCACATGGTGCCCTGGCTACTAGGGAAAGACAGCATATGATTAATGAATTACAGTGCTGACTAGGGAAGGACAGCATATGATTAATGAATCACAGTGCTACTAGGGAAGACAGCATATGATTAATGAATCACAGTGCTACTAGGGAAGACAGCATGATTAATGAATTACAGTGCTACTAGGGAAGACAGCATATGATTAATGAATCACAGTGCTACTAGGGAAGACAGCATGTGATAATGGAATCACAGTGCTACTAGGGAAGACAGCAATGATATGAATCACAGTGCTACTAGGGAAGACAAGCATATTGCTTAATGAATTTCAGTGCTATAGGGAAGACAGCATATGATTAATGAATCACAGTGCTACTAGGGAAGACAGCATATGATTAATGAATTACAGTGCTACAGGGAAGACAGCATATGCATTAATGAATTACGTGCTACTAGAGGAAGACAGCATATGATTAATGAATTACAGGCTACTAGAAAGAAGCATATTGATTAATGAATTACAGTGCTACTAGGAAGACAGCATATGATTAATGAATCACAGTGCTACTAGGGAGACAGCATGTGATTAATAATCACAGGTACTAGAGAAGACAGCATTTGATTAATGAATACAGTGCCTACTAGGGAAGACAGCATATGATAATGAACTACAGTGCTACTAGGGAAGACAGCATATGATTAATGAATTACAGTGCTACTGGAAGGACAGCATTATGATTATGTTTACAGTGCTACTAGGGAAGACAGCCATGATGATTAATGAATTACAGTGTGCTATAGGGAAGACAGCATATGAGTAATGAATCACAAGTGCTACTAGGGAAGAAGCATATGATTAATGATACAGTGCTATAGGGGAAGACGCATATGATTAATGAATCTCACAGTGCTACTAGGGAAGGACAGAATTATGATTAATGGATATCCAGTGCCTACTATGGGAAAGAAGCATATGATTAAATGAATTACAGTGCGACTAGGGAGGACAGCAGATGATTAATGACTTACAGGGCTACTAGGGAAGACAGCATATGATTAAGGAATTACAGTGCTACTAGGGAAGACAGGCATATGATTAAGGAATCACAGTGCACTCGAGAAGACAGCAGATTATTAATGATTTACAGATGCTACGAGGGAAGACAGCTAGGGATTGATGAATTACAGTGCTACTAGGGAATAAGACAGCATATGATTAATGAATACAGTGCTACTAGGAAGACAGCATATGATTAAGAATAAAAGTGCTACTAGGGAAGACAGCCATGTGATAATGAATTACGGGCTACTAGGGAAGGAAAGCAAATGATTAAGAGTCACAGTGCTATAGGGAAGACAGCATATGATTAATGAATTACAGTGCTACTAGGGAAGACAGCATTTGTTAATGAATACGTGCTTACTAGGGAAGACGGCATTAGATTAAGGAACTCACAGGCTACTAGGGAAGACAGCATGTGATTAATGAATACAAGTGCTACTAGGGAAGACAGCTATGATTTTAATGAATCACAGTGCTACTAGGGACGACAGATATGATTAATTGAATTACAGTGCTTACTAGGAAGACAGCATAGATTAATGAATTACAGTGCACTAGGGAGAAGACAGCTATGATTAATGGAATCACAGTCCCCGCTACTACGGGAAGACAAGCATGTGATAATGAATCACCGTGCTACCTAGAGAAGACAGCATGTGATTAATGAATTACGTGCTACTAGGGAAGACAGCATATGATTAATGAACTACAGTGTACTAGGAAGACAGCAGATGATTAATGAATACAGTGCTACTAGGGCAAAACAAGCATATGATTAATGAATTACAGTGCTATCGGGAAGACAGCATTGATTACTGAATTACAGTGCTATTACTAGGGAAGAAAGAAGATGATTAATGAATCACAGAGAGTACTAGGAAGACAGCATATGATTAATGAATCACAGTGGCTACTAGGGAAGACAGCTATGATTAATGATCACAGTGCTACTAGGGAGACCAGGCAATGATTAATGACGTACCGTGTCCTGGGAAGACAGCATGATGATACTGAATTACAGTGCTACTAGGGAGACGATATAATTAATGAATTACAGTGCTACTAGGGAGACAGCATATGATTAATGGAATTCACAGTGCTACTAGAGAAGCAAGCCAGCATATGATTATGAATTACAGTGTGATACTAGGGAAGAAGCATATGATTAATGAGAATTACAGTGCTACTAGGGAAGAAACAGCATATGATAATGAAGTACAGTGCTATAGGGAAGACGGCATATGATTAATGAATCAACAGTGCTACTTAGGGAAGGACAGCATGCTGATTATGAATCACGAGTGCTACTAGAGAGTACAGCATGTGATTAATGATTACAGGGCTACTAGGGAAGACAGCTATGATTAAGGAATCACAGTGCTAATAGGAAGAAGCATACTGATTCATGAATCACAGTGCACTAGGGGGAAGACAGGCCTATGATTAATGAATCACAGTGCTATAGGGAAGGAAAGCATATTGAGTTAACGATCACAGTGCACTAGGGAAGAAAGATATGATTAATGAATTACAGTGCTACTAGGAAGACGCATATGATTAATGAATCACGTGCTATAGGGAAGGACAGAAGATGATTAATGACTTACAGTGCTTTACTCGGGAAGACAAGCATATGATTAATGAATACAGTGCTTACTAGGAAGACAGCATATATTAATGACTTACAGTGCACTAGGAGACAGCATATGCTTAATGAATCGACCGTGCTACTGAGAAGACAGCATATGATTAATGAATTACAGTTGTATAGGGAAGACAGCATATGATTAATGAATTACAGTGCTACTAGGGAAGACAGCATATGATTACTGAATTACGTGCTTTCTAGGGACGACAGCCATATGATTAATGAATCACGTGATACTAGGGGAAAGACAGCTGGGACAGAATTACAGTGCTACTGGAGACCGCATATGATTAATGAATCACAGGCTACTAGGGAAGGACAGCAGATATTAATGAACACAAGTGTACTAGTGGAAGACAGCATGGATTAATGAATTACAGTGCTACTAGGGAAGACAGCATTTTGATTATATGAATTACAGTGCTACTAGGGGAAGACCAGCTATGAGTAATGAAGTTACAGGGCGACTAGGGAAGACAGCAATGGATTTAAGGAATGACAGTGCTAATAGAGAAGAACAGCATTGATTATGAAATTACAGTGGCTACTAGGGAAGACAGCATATGATTAAGGAATCACAGTGCTACTGGGGAGCCAGCATGTGATTATGAATTACCGGCTACTAGGGAGAAGGCAGCATATGATTAAGGAATCACAGTGCTAATAGGAAGACAGCTAGGATGAATGACTTACAGTGCTATAGGGAAGACAGCATAGATTATGAATCACAGTGCTTACGTAGGGAAGACAGCAGCATGATTAAATGAATCACATGTGTACTAGGAGGACAGCATTGATTAATGAAATTTACAGTCGCTACTAGGGGAAGAAAGCATATGATTAATGAATCACAGTGCTTACTTAGGAAGGGAAACAGCATGTGATTAATGAATTACCGTGCTTAGGGAAGACAGAGTGATAATGAATCACAGGCTACTTAGGAAGGACAGCATATGCTTAATGAATACAGTTGTACTAGGGAAGACAGCATATGATAATGAATCACAGTGCCTACTAGGGAGACAGCATTATGATTAATGAATTACAGTGCTACTAGGGAAGACAGATATGATAATGAATTTACAGTGCTACTAGAGACGACAGCATAGATTAATCGAATTACAGTGCTTTGACTAGGGAGACAGGCATATTATGATTAAGAATTAACAGTGCTACTAGGGAAGACAGAATATGAGTAATTAATTCACAGTGCTACTAGGGAAGACAGCATATGATAATGATTACAGTTGTGCTTACTAGGGAAGACAGCATATGATTAATGAATCCACATGCTACTAGGAAGACAGGCATATGATTAATGAATTACAGTGGCTACTAGGGGAAGACAGCATATGATTAAGAATTACAGTGCTACTACGGAAGACAGGGCATATGATTAATGAATTACATGCTACTAGGGAAGACGCATAGGATTAAGAATTACAGTGCTACTAGGGAAGAAGCATTATGATTAATGATACGGGCTATAGAAGAGAAGACAGCATGGATTAATGACTACAGTGATACTAGGGAAGACAGCATATGATAATTGAATTACAGTGCTACTAGAGAAGACAGATATGATTAAGGCACTTACAGTGCTACTAGGAGACAGCATATGATTAATGAATTACAGTGCTACTAGGAAGGACAGATTGATTAATGAATACAGTGCTACCCTAATTTCTACTAGCAGACAGCAGATGATTAATGAATCACAGTGCTTACTAAGGGAAGGACAGCATGTGATTAATGAATTACCAGTGCTACTAGGGAAGACAGCCTATGATTAATGAATTACAGTGCTACCCTAATATTCTACTAGGGTTAGACAGGCATATTGATAATGGAATTACAGTTCTAACCTTCATATTCTCTCAGTTCATCACAAGTTACATAATAGTGTCTATAGCGGTGCTTTCCTAACCAGCCTTGGGCCCCCAGTTGGTTATCTTAAGAGGGCCCCCAGTTGGGCCCCCAGTTGGTTATCTTAAGAGGGCCCCCAGTTGGGCCCCCAGTCGGTTATCTTAAGAGGGCCCCCAGTTGGGCCCCCCCAGTCGGTTTATCGTTAGAGGGCCCCCAGTTGGGGGCCCACCAGTTGGGCCCCCAGTGGTTATTTAGAGGGCCCCCAGTTGGGCCCCAGGTTGGTTATCTTAAGAGGGCCCCCCAGTTGGGCCCCCCAGTTGGTTATCTTAAGAGGGGCCCCCCAGTTGGGCCCCGAGCGGTTATCTTAAGAGGGCCCCCAGTTGGGCCCACCAGTTGGTTATCTTAAGAGGGCCCCCAGTGGTTATCTTAAGAGGGCCCCCAGTTGGGCCCCCAGGTTGGTTATCTTAAGAGGGCCCCCAGTTGGGCCCCCAGTTGGTTATCTTAAGAGGGCCCCCAGTTGGGCCCCCAGTCGGTTATCTTAAGAGGGCCCCCAGTTGGGCCCCCCAGTCGGTTATCTTAAGAGGGCCCCCAGTGGGCCCCTTGTGGTTATCTTAAGAGGGCCCCCAGTTGGGCCCCCATTGGGCCCCCAGTTGGGCCCCCAGTCGGTTATCTTAGAGGGCCCCCAGTTGGCCCCCAGTTGGGCCCCCAGTTGTTATTCTTAAGAGGGCCCCAGTTGGGCCCCCAGTCGGTTATCTTAAGAGGGCCCCCAGTGGGCCCCAGTTGGGCCCCCCAGTCGGTTATCTTAAGAGCGGGTGCGGTGGTGATGAGTTAGCAGGTCCTGTGAGTTAGCTTGCACTGTAACGTTAACTAGTTAGCTAATAATACGTTTTTTTGTTGTTTTATATAAGTTCTCCCAGCCATGTGGACGAAACAGGGCAGCAAAGTTTGTTTGTCACCAGTGCGGTTTAGAGCATATTACTATTTACCTGTGAATAAATTAATGAAATGGAGAATGGATTAAACTATTTAACCATTTAATAACCGGACCTTCATACAAACTTGCTATGCTGAATTCTTGACACACAATCAGGGTTGCCTGGTCAGGAAACATTTCCAGCCCAATGACCACTCAAAGCTGCCCGAAAGGCCTGAAAAACAAGCCCCATTTTGTTTTCGCATCAAGAGGGGCCATATTTATACAATAAACCATTTTTCCATAACGTTATCGAGCCAATTAAGAAGGAATATCATAGTAACTTGTAACGACGTTAGAAGCAAAATTCGGGTTTCTTCAAAGTATTAATTATTGCAAGCTATGACATGACGTAATAATGGAATTTTAATATGTGACAAGATAAAATATAATTTAAATATATTAAACTCGCCAGATCATTTTCCATCAATGGATGTCGATTTAACTCGCTTACCTGCTATGATTAAGCAATAAGGCACAAGGGGGTATGGTACAGTGTATTGGGAAAGTATTCAGACCCCTTGACTTTTTCCACATTTTGTTACTTTACAGCCTTATTCTAAAATTGATTAAATAACTTTTTTTTCTCATTAATCTACACACAATAACCCCATAATGACAACGCAAAAAACTGTTTTTTAGAAATGTTTATGAATGTATAAAAAATAAAAACAGAAAAACCTTATTTACATAACTATTCAGAACCTTTGCTATGAGACTCGAAATTGAGCTCAGGTGCATCCTGTTTCCATTGATCATCCTTGAGATGTTTCTACAACTTGATTGGAGTCCACCTGTAGTAAATTCAATTGATTGGACATGATTTGGAAAGGCACACACCTGTCTATATAAGGTCCCACAGTTGACAGTGCATGTCAGAGCAAAAACCAAGCCATGAGGTCAGAGGAATTGTTCGTAGAGCTCAGAGACAGGATTGTGTCGAGGCACAGATCTGGGGAAGGGTACCAAAACATTTCTGCAGCATTGAAGGTCCCCAAGAACACAGTGGCCTCCATCATTCTTAAATGGTAGAAGTTTGGAACCACCAATACTCTTCCTAGAGCTGGCCGCCCGGCCAAACTGAGCAATCGGGGGAGAAGGGCCTTGGTCAGGGAGGTGACCAAGAACCCGATGGTCACTCTGACAGAGCTCCAGAGTTCCTCTGTGGAGATGGGAGAACCTTCCAGAAGGACAACCATCTCTGCAGCACTCCACCAACCAGGTCTTTATGGTAGAGTGGCCAGACGGAAGCCACTCCTCAGTAAAAGGCACATGACAGCCCGCTTGGAGTTTGCCAAAAGCCACCTAAAGGACTCTGAGACCATGAGAAACAAGATTCTCTGGTCTGATGAAACCAAGATTGAACTCTTTGGCCTGAATGCCAAGCGTCACGTCTGGAGGTAGTTCATTTATTTCCAAAGCTGCAATGATGGGACACACACAGTATGGATGAATGATCAGTAGTGACGGGATGTAAATAGCACTCCCACAGCAATTCTCCATAAATCTGCTGCATAATATACAAAAAAATAATAATAATCAAAACGTCTACTAAGGTCATTGTGATCATATAGTGGATTTAACCATTTCTAATCATTCCTAATTTACTATAATACAGATAAATACATTGTTTCCATGTGTAATCTCATATTTAACAACATCAGAATAAACTATTATCCATTTTAGCGTTCAAAATATTCCAAAATGAACCTGAAATGACTCAATGTCACCCTCTAATGGTGAGAAAATATAACACACCTAGAATATACCACGTATTTTCCTAAACTAACAAAACCAGGCTAATAAACTGGCTGGTGTTCATGAGTTTATAAAACATATACTTTATACATTTGTCATAAATTACCTGCAAATGATGGGACATACACAGTATGGATGAATGATCAGTAGTATATAAATATCACTCCTAAAGAAGATGCATCTTCGAGTTAGCTACCAACTTCAAAGAGGGAACGTTAGCTAGCATAAAACCCACATGGAAAACTGAGATTCGGTCAAATATCATATAAAGAGTGGCTTCTTTGACGCCAAACCAACAACAGTAGTTATTAATAACATAAATTGCTAATGTACGATGTAAAAGGTGGATGTTATGATGTAATGTCAACTTCATACATGTCTAACCCTGGACAATTCAATGTTCAACTCCCCCACAGCAATTCTCCATAAATGTGCTGTGGACGACCCAGAATCCCAGACCTTTATCACTGAGCGTATTTGACACTCATCTACCAGGAGGTGGCATAATACCCATTTTTATGCAGGATTTTAACAACTTCATTACCCCGTTACACTTACACAAGTCCCAATTTCTTATAGCCTAATTTTCTAGACATCAATGTACAGCAAAATTTTTACACGTCACTGCAGAACACCCACCATATGGACACATACTCAGCTGTGGGGCTTACAAGACCCCAATTTCATATAATTTTCAAGACATCAATGTAGCAGTAGAACAAATATCACAATATCGGAATATAACTTCAAATAAAATAAATCAATGTAGGCTACAGCAGAACACACATTTGAGAATATATAGGCCTCCTGCCTATGTGATAATATGAAGCACATATTCAGATTACAAACGTGTTCTGTGCTGTGAAGGTAAAGGCAGAAAAATGTCCTAACTTAGTTTTCAAAACCTCCCACAATGACTCTCCCCATGTCAAGTCCATTTAACTCCTGAGAGTCAACTTGTTGCTCCAAGCCATGAGCGGGCCTGTGGCTGTGACGTCTCCAAGCCATGAGCGGGCCTGTGGCTGTGACGTCTCCAAGCCATGAGCGGGCCTGTGGCTGTGACGTCTCCAAGCCATGAGCGGGCCTGTGGCTGGGACGTCTCCAAGCCATGAGCGGGCCTGTGGCTGTGACGTCTCCAAGCCATGAGCGGGCCTGTGGCTGTGACGTCTCCAAGCCAGGAGCGGGCCTGTGGCTGTGACGTCTCCAAGCCAGGAGCGGGCCTGTGGCTGTGACGTCTCCAACCAAAAATCATACAATGTGATTTTCTGGATTTTTGTTTTAGATTCCGTCTCTCACAGTTGAAGTGTACCTATGATAAAAATTACAGACCTCTACATGCTTTGTAAGTAGGAAAACCTGCAAAATCGGCAGTGTATCAAATACTTGTTTTCCCCACTGTATGTGTTAATTGTAGAGGTGCCCATGGGGCTGGGGATCAGAAATGTCCCCTGCAAGAGAGGCAGGTTGAGGTTTCCAGGGTTAGAGTAGTGCAGAAGCTGTCATATGCTGAGGCAGTGAAGAAAGTAGAGGAAGATGGGTCAAGGGGGAGGGATCCTGAGAGGAGTGGTGTGAGTAGTAGATCTGTACCAGTACAGAGGGATAAACCAACAAGTGATATATGTTTCAGTAAGATTGGATTTTTAGCGTTTATAGCAATGGTTATCAACTGTACTGCAGGGATGGAACGTAAGTCGCAGAAAATAGAGGTTGTGGTGGCAGCTGCAGAGAGGTATTTGGGTGTGAGAGACTTGACGTCAGAAGAGTTGCAGGGTGTGTTAAGTGGTGGTGTCCCATCATTTCAGGCTGTTGGCCTGAGGTAGGACTAAATAGATTGAAATAGTGGAGTTGGGTGGTGTTATTTTTTAAATGTTTTGTGAGTGTAGTGTTAGATGGTAGGGTATTTGTTTATTTATATTTTAAGCAAAGTATAAGGTGAAGTATACTTCAGTCCAGTAGGTGGCGGTAATGCAAACATTTATTGGATTCCAACCGCCGTTAAACCTCATCGAAGGTTGTTGGGGCTAGGCGCTGAGGTACACTGAAATGGATTTCAATGACAAGAAATTGAATTTGTTTACTTCCTGAACTGGGTGAATTTAAATAGGATTGGCCCCAACCCTGCTACCTAACCTTGTTGCCTTTGGGAAAACACCTTTACGGTGTCCATATTAGGACAGCCTCAGTCTCATCAGGAGGTGTGTCTGTCTCATCAGGAGGTGTGTCTGTCTCATCAGGAGGTGTGTCTGTCTCATCAGGAGGTGTGTCTGTCCTAATACGGACACTGTACAAACACTGTCCAGCATAAGCTAGCTTCATACAGAGAAGTTTGTTCAACTCAACAATCGATTATTTTTGACTGTTCTATCATCTTCATGATCTTCTAAACTTGTCAGTCAACACTTTGTCTCCATGTATTTAGTATTTTCTTTTAACAGTGTATTTTATCTCATTATCATTATAATTGATGTACTTTGTTATTTGTGTTTGAGTGTGATAATTGTTATTTTAAAGCTCATCTGAGGCTTAACAATCAGCTGTACACATATTAGTTTAGTCACCGTGATGTTACACTCTAGCCTTCCCACTATCCCACTACCCCACTACTATAAAGCTAACACTCTAGCCTTCCCACTATCCCACTACCCCACTACCATAAAGCTAACACTCTAGCCTTCCCACTATCCCACTACCCCACTACTATAAAGCTAACACTCTAGCCTTCCCACTATCCCACTACCCCACTACTATAAAGCTAACACTCTAGCCTTCCCACTATCCCACTACCCCACTACTATAAAGCTAACACTCTAGCCTTCCCACTATCCCACTACCCCCACTACTATAAAGCTAACACTCTAGCCTTCCCACTATCCCACTACCCCACTACTATAAAGCTAACACTCTAGCCTTCCCACTATCCCACTACCCCACTACTATAAAGCTAACACTCTAGCCTTCCCACTATCCCACTACCCCACTACTATAAAGCTAACACTCTAGCCTTCCCACTATCCCACTACCCCACTACTATAAAGCTAACACTCTAGCCTTCCCACTATCCCACTACCCCACTACTATAAAGCTAACACTCTAGCCTTCCCACTATCCCACTACCCCACTACTATAAAGCTAACACTCTAGCCTTCCCACTATCCCACTACCCCACTACTATAAAGCTAACACTCTAGCCTTCCCACTATCCCACTACCCCACTACTATAAAGCTAACACTCTAGCCTTCCCACTATCCCACTACCCCCACTACTATAAAGCTAACACTCTAGCCTTCCCACTATCCCACTACCCCACTACTATAAAGCTAACACTCTAGCCTTCCCACTATCCCACTACCCCACTACTATAAAGCTAACACTTACCTCAAGACTAACATGCTAAATGGAATGGATAGAACATTGTGTTAACTATGGGCCCTATTGAATTGGTGACAAACAGTCCTTTAAAAGAAGCTAGTCATCTTTTGTCGATCATCTTTGAAAGCCTAAATTTAGAAGGCGTTAATCCACTCTTTGACCATATAGCAGAGGTTGTACAACAAGTTGAATATGTCTGAGGTGTAGTATTTTCCAACAATTATTTTGACTTTATAGCATTCTGTAAAAACACTGTTGATTTTACACTCTGATTACCGTTACCTGCCTTAAATCTGGACAACAATAATTTTCTTACATTTCATGTGTTTTATTTGCTCATAACGACCTACTCAGATTACACATTGGTGTGTCACTATCAAGATGTGAATAGAATACAATATCTTTCTAATAGAGGTTGTGGTGGCAGCTGCAGAGAGGTATTTGGGTGTGCGAGACTTGACATCAGAAGAGTTACAGGGAGTGTTAAGTGGTGATGTCCCATCATTTCAGGATGAGGGCATGAGGTAAGAATGAATATATTTAAATAGTGGAGTGGGGTGGTGTTAATTATTCATATTAATTTTGAATTAGTGAGTGTAGTGTTAGATGGTAGGGTATTCTTTATTTAATTTTTCAAACAAAATATAAGGGGAGTTGTACTCCAGTCTAGTAGGTGGCGGTAATGCAACAAATTGGATGCCAACCGCCGTTAAACCTCGTTGAAGAAGAAGAGACTTCCTCCACATCATAAAGGTGCGTCTGCGTCTGCAGCTAGCTAGCTATATCTTTTAACCTGCCGATATGAAGACTTCTTTGCCCTGCTGGTTGTGTACAATGTTAATGTACATAATCACTATATCATTAACATCAAGTGACACGGGAGGTAAGTACGTTTGCTAGCTAGTACTAATGTGGATTTTGCGGTTGTAACGTTACTTTCTTATACACAGCATCTATAGAATGGAACAGGGCCCGGTTTCCCAAAAGCATCGGATAGGATCCTATGGCTCTAACGATAAACTTAGCCTTAAGATACTTATTGGAAACCGGGACCAAATCAAAAGTTTATTTGTCGTGAACACAGATTTGCAGGTGTAACATTTTGATGTCATGGATGGTCAGTTGTTGCTCCCATAGCTCTGTCTATTAACTTGAGAGTGGTTACATTTCTTCAGTCCCCTCCTTCAGTTTCTTACCGAAACAGGGAATAGGCTTCGTTATTGTTTCAATGGCTGATTGCGGCTTTAAAGAAATGTCTGCAGGTAACCGTCCAGGAGAGCTATTAAAGGCCCAGTGCAGTCCAAAATGTCATTTTCCTGTGTTTGATTTCCACACTGAGGTTGGAATAATACTGTCAAATTGTGTAAATGATGATAATGCCCTTTTAGTGTAAGAGCTGTTTGAAAAGACTGACTGAAATTTCAGCCTGTTTTGGTGGGATGGAGTTTTGTCCTTCCATGGTGACATCACCATGCGGTAAATTAGTTAATAGACCAATAAGAAAGAGTTCCAAACCTCTCTGCCAATAACAGCTAGTTTTCAGTTTCCCCCTCCCCACTCAGACCACTCCCAGACAGTCCTAGATACATTCTTGCTTGAGAAATTGCTCTTTGCTAAGATTCTATTTTTGTTTATTTTTGACCATTTTAAGTGAAAACAATCACAGTAAGGTACTTAATTGTTACCCAGAAATGATTTGATAACGAGCTAAAAACGTCTGCATTGGACCTTTAAAACGTGGCTCCTGAGGTTCCCTTGTATAAAGCTCTCACTAAAGAGAGATCAGCTGTCTGTGGGAAATGCAGCCTTTTCCGTATCTGTGATTGATTCAAACACCCTCGATCAACTAATCGATAAACCGATTATTCTAACTGATCCCTACTATTAATGAGATGGTTTTAGAATGGGAGTCACTGTCAACCTGCTCAACATTATATCTTGCTTAGTCTAATGCTAGTCAGTGTTCATTGACCATTTCCTGGTTCAAACTGCCTTAGCTGTTGTGGGAGTCACTTTCAACCTGCTCAACATTCAGTAGGCCTGTATCTTGCTTTGTCTCAAAGTATATCACTCTGTAATCTGTTTCTCTCAGGGACAGTTCAGGTTGCTGGTTCTGCTGAGCCCATTGTGGCCTTAGTTGGCGACGACGTCATCCTGCCTTGCACCCTGAGACCCACCGTTAGCGCTGTGTATCAGACAGTAGAATGGCAGAGACCTGACCTAAAACCAAAAGAGGTGCATCTTTACAGAGATGAGAAGGACGACCTTGCGCTCCAGAATCCATCATTCAGGGGAAGGACGTCACTGTTTAAAGAAGAACTAGTGGAAGGCAACGCTAGTTTAAAGCTGACCAGAGTGAAACTCTCTGATGCTGGAAACTATACCAGCTACATTCCACTGCTGGACCACCAGAAAACCACCATTCAACTCATTGTTGGTGAGTCAACACACCTGCTGACCACCCAATCCCCCTTAAGAGACAGATCACATGAAATCAAGGGTGAGTTCAATGTCAAGTCCATTGCCTGATGAGTATTAGTTAGATAGATTGGTTAGCCTACATGCTAACCTTAATAGTGTGATAACCCCAGCTAATTCAATGTACAATGCTGTGAGTCATTGGAAGTTACTTTTTGAATTGTAAGGTCCATAAGTATTAGCAAACCCTTGTTATATTTAAGCAATAAGTCACGAGGGGGTGTGTCATATGGCCAATATACCACGGCTAAGGTCTGTTCTTATGCACGACGCAACCTGGATATAGCCATTAGCCGTGGGATATTGACCACATACCACAAACCCTGAGTTGCCTTATTGCTATTATAAACTGGTTACCAACGTAATTATTTTATTGTCATACCCGTGGTATAACATTATAAACAAGGTGGTTTGAGCCCTGAATGCTGATTGGCTGAGAGCCGTGGTATATCTCTGTATCTCTATAGGTGCAGCGTCTCGATCAGTAATCTCCATTGAAGGAATCAAAGGTGATGAGGTGGTCCTGCGCTGTGAGGCTGAAGGCTGCTACCCAGAGCCTGTCATGGAGTGGTGTGACGTTCATGGACGTGTCCTCCCTGCTGCTGGACCTCCAGAGACATCCAGAGACCGTGAAGGCTGCTACACTGTGACAAGCCATGTCATCGTCCCGAAAACGGACAACAACACGTTCACCTGTCGGGTTCAACAGCCGGAGATCAAACACATGAAGGAGAGACGGGTTCATATTCCAGGTGAGGGTCTGTTTTGGATATTTGAAAGAAGGCACTATCGGTAAAAAATGTCCTGTTGTTTAAGTCATTTCATGTATAATACAGACTGACCATCAGATGCAGGTCATCAGTCAGCCTCACCACTGCTCTCTCCCTCCCCTCAGACGGACCATCAGATACAGGTCATCAGTCAGCCTCACCACTGCTCTCTCCCTCCCCTCAGACTGACCATCAGATACAGGTCATCAGTCAGCCTCACCACTGCTCTCTCCCTCCCCTCAGACTGACCATCAGATGAAGGTCATCAGTTCAGTAAAAATAAAAGCTAATTATTATTCTCACTTAGCTGTGCCTCACAAATAATACAACACATGATCTATTACCAGTGTGATCATATAACACATTTTATAAAATATAATTTCTAAGTGGTCTGAAAAGAACAAGATTGGCAGGGAAATCCAAGCATAGCCAATATGCAGTGATAATGTATTGGACTTCTAGCCTACTGCACAAACCTCATTGCTACAGAACAGTTTTTAATTGGTTAATGTTGCTTATGTTTTTTCAGTCATGTTTAAAAGAGAATCTGAGGGGTAGATCTCGGCCTGCTTTTTCACTCAAAGTGATCTTGACTCAGAAAAGGTTGGTGACCACTGGTCTACATGGTCAAGAGGTTGAACAGAGGACTTGACTACATAGTAGATTTCACCAGTCCAGGGATGTGAAACACATACTTAGTTGACTGTGTTCATGTGACGTGTTAGACGGTTCTGTTCTAGTCCTGTCTCTCATCCATTTAAACAGGAACCTTGGACGTCAGTAATGCAGAACCCTTAATGACGAAGAACAAGGAGACGACGAAGAATGAGGAAGATGAGGCCGGTGAACCCAGTCTGCCATAGGTTTAAAAGATTGTAAAAGATGTGAAATGATCTAATTTATAATAATAGTGTTATATGCCATTTAGCAGACATGTATGGACAGTCCCAGGAATCAAACCCACTATCCTGGAGTTACATGCGCTACCAAGGACCATGCTTGCCTATGACTATATAGGACTATGCATTGCTATATTTACATGTTAGTCATTTAGCAGAAGCTCATATCCAGAGCGACTAGGGTTAAGTGCCTTGCTCAAGGGCACCGACAGATTTTTCACCCAGTTGGCTCAGGGATTGGAACCAGCAACCTTTTGGTTACTGGCCCCATGCGCTTAACCACTAGTCTACCTACCGCTCCATATATAGCACTATGTCGTCAGCATTTGTTGTTGTATCCGCCATCTTTGGTGTCGCTTAGGTAGTCAGTAATATGTGCTGATTTATTCATTTATTTGACAGGGACAATGCACTTTAATAGTAAAAGCACCAGTTATTGCGTACAGAAGCAATCAAAGCCTGGCTGAGTTGGAAAGAGGGAGACTGTTTTGAATTGCCGGGGTCGCGGCAGAGGTCACGCGTAGGGAGTTGCTGAAGGGATATTCTGATCAGGGTCTTCTCAGGTGCTAAGATTTGTCTCTGGGGTCACGATGACCTCTCACTGTGCCAAAGAGGGGCATTGTAACTTCCCTGCCAAAATCACCAGGTGCTCCTCTATCCTGTAACTTTGCCTTAAAGGTAGATTAGCCTGTAATCTGCAGTTGGGTTGAGTTGGTGAGGGTTAGTGTTTCTCAATCTTGGTCCTGGGGACCCAAAGGGGTGCACATTTTTATTTTGGGAAACAATGGAACAGTATCTAACATATGGAAACCACATGTTTGACTCAGTTCCATTGATTCCATTTCAGCCATTACAATGAGCCTGTCCTCCTATAGCTCCTCCCACCAGCCTCCATTGACTGGGTTAGAGAGTAATGATTTTGGACCTTTCGGAGGAGACGGGAGACGTGAGGACAACGGGTCTGTAGTGTTTGAGTTCCCATGAAGAGATGGTGGATACACTCCCTAGAGTCTCTGTCACTGCAACGGATTTCCGGAGAAGTCGTTTTGAAAATCAGCGTGAAAAAGAGCGCCACCAACTGGTGGAGGACTCTGATAGAGGTGCCGGTTTAGATACAGTGCCTTCGGAAAGTATTCACACCCCTTCCCTTTTTCCACATTTTGGTACATTACAGCCTTATTCTAAAATGGATTAAATAAATACAAATCCTCAATCTACACACAATACCCCATATTGGCGAAGCGAAAACAGGTTTTTAGAATCTTTAGCAAATGTATTAAAAATAAAAACTAAAATACCTTATTTACATAAGTATTCAGACCCAGATCTGGGGAAGGGTACCAAAAAATGTCTGCAGCATTGAAGGTCCCCAAGAACACAGTGGCCTCCATCATTCTTAAATGGAAGAAGTTTGGAACCACCAAGACTCTTCCTAGATCTGGCCGCCAAGCCAAACTGAGCAATCTGGGAGAAGGGCCTTGGTCAGGGAGGTGACCAAGAACCCGATGGTCACACTGACAGAGCGCCAGAGTTTCTCTGTGGAGATGGGAGAACCTTCCAGAAGGACAACCATCTCTGCTGGACTCCACCAATCAGGCCTTTATGGTAGAGTGGCCAGACGGAAGCCACTTCTCAGTAAAAGGCACATGACAGCCCGCTTGGAGTTTTCCAAAAGGCACCTAAAGGACTCAGACCATGAGAAACAAGATTCTCTGGTCTGATGAAACCAAGATGTAACTCTTTGGCCTGAATGCCAAGCGTCACGTCTGGTGGAAACCAGGCACCATCCTAACGGTGAAGCATGGTGGTGGCAGCATCATGCTGTGGAGATGTTTTTCAGCGACTGGGAGACTAGTCAGGATCGAGGGAAAGATGAACAGAGCAAAGTACACAGAGATCCTTGATGAAAACCTGCTCCAGAGCCCTCAGGACCTCTGACGGGCAAAGGTTCACCTACCAACAGGACAACGACCCTACACACACAGCCAAGACAACGCAGGATTGGCTTCAGGACAAGTCTCTGAATGTCCTTGAGTGGCCCAGTCAGAGCCCGGACCTGAACCCGATTGAACATCTCTGGAAAGATCTGAAAATAGCTGTACAGCGACGGTCCCCATCCAACCTGACAGAGCTTGAGAGGTTCTGCAGAGAAGAATGGGAGAAACTTCCCAAATACAGGTGTGCCAAGCTTGTAGCGTCATACCCAAGAAGACTCGAGGCTGTAATCGCTGTCATTTTTTTAAATGTTTAGTACATTTGCTAACATTTTGTGTGTGGATTGATAATGTTGAAAAAAAAACGATTTAATCAATTTTAGAATAAGGCTGTAACGTAACAAAATGTGGAAAAAGTCAAGGGGTCTGAATACATATTTAAGGTAGATTATATTTACTCTGTTATGCTGTATGCACTGACATGCATGATTGTTGATGTTCAGGGAATTCAAGTGGATAATGCGCACCACAGCAGCTTTAACTCAGACAGCAGTGTGTAGCTTACTGTAGCTGCTGGTAAAGTCACCACAGCAGCTTTAACTCAGACAGCAGTGTGTAGCTTACTGTAGCTGCTGGTAAAGTCACCACAGCAGCTTTAACTCAGACAGCAGTGTGTAGCTTACTGTAGCTGCTGGTAAAGTCACCACAGCAGCTTTAACTCAGACAGCAGTGTGTAGCTTACTGTAGCTGCTGGTAAAGTCACCACAGCAGCTTTAACTCAGACAGCAGTGTGTAGCTTACTGTAGCTGCTGGTAAAGTCACCACAGCAGCTTTAACTCAGACAGCAGTGTGTAGCTTACTGTAGCTGCTGGTAAAGTCACCACAGCAGCTTTAACTCAGACAGCAGTGTGTAGCTTACTGTAGCTGCTGGTAAAGTCACCACAGCAGCTTTAACTCAGACAGCAGTGTGTAGCTTACTGTAGCTGCTGGTAAAGTCACCACAGCAGCTTTAACTCAGACAGCAGTGTGTAGCTTACTGTAGCTGCTGGTAAAGTCACCACAGCTGCTTTAACTCAGACAGCAGTGTGTAGCTTACTGTAGCTGCTGGTAAAGTCACCACAGCAGCTTTAACTCAGACAGCAGTGTGTAGCTTACTGTAGCTGCTGGTAAAGTCACCACAGCAGCTTTAACTCAGACAGCAGTGTGTAGCTTACTGTAGCTGCTGGTAAAGTCACCACAGCAGCTTTAACTCAGACAGCAGTGTGTAGCTTACTGTAGCTGCTGGTAAAGTCACCACAGCTGCTTTAACTCAGACAGCAGTGTGTAGCTTACTGTAGCTGCTGGTAAAGTCACCACAGCAGCTTTAACTCAGACAGCAGTGTGTAGCTTACTGTAGCTGCTGGTAAAGTCACCACAGCAGCTTTAACTCAGACAGCAGTGTGTAGCTTACTGTAGCTGCTGGTAAAGTCACCACAGCAGCTTTAACTCAGACAGCAGTGTGTAGCTTACTGTAGCTGCTGGTAAAGTCACCACAGCAGCTTTAACTCAGACAGCAGTGTGTAGCTTACTGTAGCTGCTGGTAAAGTCACCACAGCAGCTTTAACTCAGACAGCAGTGTGTAGCTTACTGTAGCTGCTGGTAAAGTCACCACAGCAGCTTTAACTCAGACAGCAGTGTGTAGCTTACTGTAGCTGCTGGTAAAGTCACCACAGCAGCTTTAACTCAGACAGCAGTGTGTAGCTTACTGTAGCTGCTGGTAAAGTCACCACAGCAGCTTTAACTCAGACAGCAGTGTGTAGCTTACTGTAGCTGCTGGTAAAGTCATTCGAAGCTTCTAATTTATCACTCAGGATGGAACTTTCCAGTGCTACTATTTTTGACATGTAATATTATTGAAACAAAATCAGAACACTCTATAGAACAATAGTCTATGTATTTTCTTCCATTTATAATTCCAGTGGTGTAAAGTACTTCGGTAAAAATAATTTAAAGTACTACTTAAGTAGTACTTTACTATTTATATTTTAGACTACTTTTACTTCACCACATTCCTAAAGAAAATAATGTACTTTTTACTCCATACATTTCGACTGCCACACACAAGTACGCATTACATTAATACTTTTACTTTTGATACTTCAGTATATTTAAAACCAAATACTTTCAGACATTTACTGAAGTAGTATTTTACTGGGTCACTTTTACTTGAGTCATTTTCTATTAAAGTATCTTTACTTTTACTCAAGTATGATGTTTGGATACTTTTTCCACCACTTTATTTCTTTACTCCTTATTTATTTCTTAATTGCGCGAGTGGCATCGTTTTATAAATTCAGTTACAACCGGAGTTTAAGCACAATAGTTAACAGCTCCTTTTTGTGAAGGTCAGAAACCGAATCGCATATTTTGCAGTCAGCCTTTCTAGCTGTTCTTGATTATGGTGGTACTGTTTTATCAAAGTGCAGCTTCCTCTACTCTTAAATCGCAAGGTACCAAACCCGTTCACAGGGCTGGTTAACTCTGGAGACTCCTTTGGTGTCTAGAGAATTAGCTAAATCAGCCTTTGGTTTCCTTGCGCCTTGCGTTTGGAATGATCTACAATGTCCTTTAACGTTTGAGGAATTGCTGTTTCTGGGGTATTTGACCTTGTTACTGAATAATGTATTTTTTATTATTTTTTTATGATTGTGTTTTGTTTTTCATGTATTGTAGTGTATAATTACGTTTATTTTAATGTGTATATGAATGTGTAGTTTGGTGGTATACGGGGCTCCCCTGGAAAAGAGACCTGTCTCAGCACTGACTTCCTGTCAAAATAAAGAATGTGAAAGAAACTTTAATTTGGCTCCATGGTTTGTTTACTGTCACTGTTGCTTTTTGAGCTCCAGTCATCGATTATCTGCAGATAAATTATCACAACATTCTCTGAAGATGGTATTCCTCAATGCAGGAACTATATATAGAGAGGAGAGCGCCTCATTCTGGTCCACGCTCATTTTTTCAGTGCGTAAATGTATTTTTTTTGCAGGCCATCTAATAATTCGGTAAGGTAAAAATGTATTTGAGCTCTTATCAGGAGTCGACTGTAAATCATCACCTCCCAAAATAGTCAAACAATATCATGAATGAGTAGAATTAGGTGAAAGTGGATGAGAAATACTATTGGACAGATGGAAACACATGTATCAGACGCCGAGACAAGACAGAAACACTCAATATGTGGTCTCAAGACCAGACTCCATTGCTTCATCCTAAAGTAAGCTGAATGCATTGGATACAAAACAAACACTGTCATATTACAAAGGAAAACATGTCCAATGTAATTATATGCACGCATATCAAACAGGAATATACATTAAATGTATTTCTCCTTGCAGGGGATTAGACAGTTGAACTGCAGCCTGCCCAAGCCTCAAAACCAGAACCGTGGGGAGAAATCAGCACTTGTCATTCTTCAGAATATTTTTAATTTTACGTCATTTAGCAGACGCTCTTATCCAGAGCGACTTACAAATTGGTGCATTCACCTTATAGCCAGTGGGACAACCACTTTACAATTATTATTATTTTGTATAATTTTTTTGTGGTATTATTTTTGTATTATTATTTTTTACTTTTTTTTGAGTAGATTTTTTATTTTCGTTTGTTTTATATATATATTATTGTTTTTTATTTTATGGTTTTTGTAATTATTATTATTATTATTTTTATATATTGTTTTTTTGGGGGGGGGGGGGGGGGGTAGAATGATTACTTTTATACTATCCCATGTATAATAATAATATAATATATATATATATATATATATATATATATATATATATATAATATGAACACTTATTAGTTTCCTGTATCTGTGCATGAATCATTAGAGCACAGTCCATTGAACAAAATAAGTCATCCCCAAGTGAGGGACATCAAGAAGACGAACCTCCAACACTCAAAAGCTTGTTCGGTACATGGAGGCTCATGACAGTCACGTTTTTTTGTTCCAGACCCTTATTGAATGTGAGGACAGACGCCGGGAGATGAGAAGCAGGTACAGGGAGTGAATATTTAATATATACAGACATGAAACAAGACACGGACAGCGTCTGGACAGTCACGTCTGTTTGTTCCAGACCCTTACTGAACACCTCATTAAAGACAAGGCAGAGGACAAAGTCTACTTCTGGGGAAACCCTGACAAAAGAGGTACTGCTCCTCCTCTCCATGCCAGACGCAGGATGGAGGCTGCTTACTTCTATCCAATTACTTTAGAGTTATTTTGTACCTCCAGCCAATCGCATTCACTCTATTGAGACATATTGCAGACTCGTTGAAAAAGATGTTGTTCATCTCCTGAAGAACAAACATGAGTACATATCTTTCCATAATTTACCTAAGGATAAAAACAAGCTTTGCTTGATTTACAATCAGGCTACGTCAGTCCTTACCCGCCCTGCTAATAAGGGTGGGTCGGTTGTATTCATGGATAGGACAGTTTATGTAAATGATCATAGACAACTGCTTGACAACACCTTCTACAAGAAACTGAGAAGTGACCCCACTGCCCAATTTCAGAACACTATCTTTACTGTCCTGGCCGAAATTACACAAGAATGTTCCAAAACCTCCAGGGCGTCCTATTGTAGCGGGCATTGATGCAGTAACGGCCCCTTTATCGACTTTTGCTGACTTTTTTATTAGAACACTCGCTTAACAGCTCCCCTCCTTTGTAAAGGACACCAGCAGTATGGTCTCTATTATTGAATCTCTTGATCCTCTCCCTGAGAATACTTTGTTAGTTACTTTTGATGTTGTGTCGTTATACACGAATGTTCCTCACGACGGCGGTATTGAAGCCATGGGACATTTTCTTCTGCAACGTGATTCTAATGAACTACCTTCCAGTGCATGTACAGTCGTGGTCAAACGTTTTGAGAATGACACAAGTATTGGTCTTCACAAAGTTCGCTGCTTCAGTGTTATGAGATATTTTTGTCAGATGTTACTATGGTATACTGAAGTATAATTACAAGCATTCCATAAGTGTCAAAGGCTTTTATTGACAATTGACAAATATTTGCATTGTTGACCCTTCTTTTTCAAGACCTCTGCAATCTGCCCTGGCATGCTGTCAATTAACTTCTGGGCCACATCCTGACTGATGGCAGCCAATTCTTGCATAATCAATGCTTGGAGTTTGTCAGAATATGTGGGTTTTTGTTTGTCCACCTGCCTCTTGAGGATTGACCACAAGTTCTCAATGGGATTAAGGTCTGGGGAGTTTCCTGGCCATGGACCCAAAATGTTGATGTTTTGTTCCCAGAGCCACTTAGTCAGTGGCGGCTCCTGAAAAAATTCTCAGGGGGGGCAATTTTTCTGATGATTTAGGTGACCTACACACATTTTAAAAAAGATATGTCCAGCAACAACATGAAGACAGGGGCAGCATATAAGTCAATGCCAGAAGCATTTATTGACTGATCTCAAAAGTGTTGGCTTACAAAAGCAAAATAAGTTATCACAGTAAAAATAATCAAGGGTGTTCTTTCACATTCCTCAACACTGCATAAACAATATGCATTTCCATAAACAAATGAAATATCAGCTGAAAATACAGCATCTTGGTATTTGTTCAGATTGCAGGATCAACAAGAGCTTTTACCACATTTTTTGCCTCATGGTTGAATTGGAAATATGTGCACCTGAGCATAATTCACAACAAGCAAGCAGGAGCTTTTGATAGAGGCTACTGAAAACATTGATGCAAGTTATTGGTAATAAGAAATTTTTATAGACTTCCATATTCTGCCCTCTTGTATAGATTTGTGAAAATGAACAGTGATAGACATTTTGCCTGAAAACAGAATTTGAAAATAATTTATAGAAAAGGTAAACACAGCTATCTGTATGGCAACCAATCTATATGAACAACCATATTCTGGCCAATTGTATAGATTTGTAAATATGAACAACCATATTCTGGCCAATTGTATAGATTTGTAAAAATGAACATGAACAGATTATTATTATTTTTTTGCTTTTTTTTAAATGAAAAATAACTATTTTAAACAACATCAACTGTGAACTGATTTGGGCGTGTGTGTGTTAAAGAGACAGACAGGGAGGGACAAAGAGAGAGAGAGGCTACATTACTTGTACTGAAACTGTTCTCTTCTCTCTTTCAATGCAGCAAAGCGGTCAATGACTTTCTCATTGAAATCAGGCATGCTGAGGACTAGTTCCCTCTCCATGGAAAGCATGGCCAGTGCATTCAGACGTTCGTGGCCCATTGAATTTCGCAGGAATGTCTTAACTCGTGTCAAAGTTGAGAAACATCTCTCAGCTTCAGCTATTGTCATGGGAGTAGTTATGAGGATGTTCAACAGAGTCACAGTCTCAGAGAACGTCTCCTGGAGGTTGTAGCTCATGAGAACCTGGTACAGTGCCAGTGCACCAGTTTGACTTTCTCGTCGTCGGCAAAAAGACCGTTCAGTCTCTCCAAAAGCACACTGGCGATTGAGACTGAGGTTGATTCCGAGATGGGAAGGAACTCAAAAAAGCGCTCCTGCACTTTGTGGTTGCTATCTATGTACCTCAGCACAAGCACCAGCTGTATCTGTGTAGAAACGTCCGTGGTCTCGTCAGCTTGGATAGCTACGAAGTTCGCCGACTTCACCTCCTCCACAATATGTTCCCTCATGACCGCTAGCATACACTCCAGTAGCTCGTTTTGAATGGTCTTTGATGTGAACTTCTTTCAAAGAGACAATCGAGTTGCACAGAACGATAGCCATCTTGATAGTAGTACGTGAATTGATTGACGCTGCTACCCGCTCTTTTCTTAGTTATGTTCATGGTTATGTTACGTATGACGAAAGCGCGTAAGTGCAAGCCCTCAGAAACCCATAGAGATTGTATTGAAAGCTCTGATATTTGAAAAAAAAAGATTTTACATGACAGGCTATGAGAGACTTCTGGGCGATTTTCAACCTGACTGAAATCGCCCCAAATGGGGCGGGGCCATTTGAAGCACGACTTTAGCCTGATTGGACATTTAGTGGCAGATCAGACGTCTAGATTAGAACACTGACAACTACTGTTGCTGTGATATAATTGATTAGAAAAAAAATCCCTTCCTTTTCCCGTTTGGCAGTGCGTCGCCCATATCGCCCTAATGAACACACCGCCCCTGCACTTAGTTATCACTTTTGCCTTATGGCAAGGCGCTCCATCATGCTGGAAAAGGCATTGGTCGTCACCAAACTGTTCTTGGATGGTTGGGAGAAGTTGCTCTCGGAGGATGTGTTGGTACCATTCTTTATTCATTGGTGTTCTTAGGCAAAATTGTGAGTGAGCCCACTCCCTTGGCTGAGAAGCAACCCCACACATGAATGGTCTCAGGGTGCTTTACTGTTGGCATGACAGAGGACTGATGGTAGCGCTCACCTTGTCTTCTCCGGACAAGGTGTTTTCCGGATGCCCCAAACAATCGGAAAGGGGATTCATCAGAAAAAATTACTTTACCCGAGTCCTCAGCAGTCCAATCCCTGTACCTTTTGCAGAATATCAGTCTGTCCCTGGTGTTTTTCCTGGAGAGAAGTGGCTTCTTTGCTGCCCTTCTTGACACCAGGCCATCCTCCAAAACTCTTCGCCTCACTGTGCGTGCAGATGCACTCACACCTGCCTGTTGCCATTCCTCAGCAAGCTCTGCACTGGTGGTGCCCCGATCACGCAGCTGAATCAACTTTAGGAGACGGTCCTGGCGCTTGCTGGACTTTCTTGTGCGCCCTGACGCCTTCTTCACAACAATTGAACCTCTCTCCTTGATGTTCTTGATGATCCGATAAATGGTTGATTTAGGTGCACACTCTCACCTTTGTTAACGAGAGAATCACTGACATGATGGCAGCTGGTCCTTTTGTGGCAGGGCTGAAATACAGTGGAAATGTTTTTTTGGGGATTAAGTTCATTTTCATGGCAAAGAGGGACTTTGCAATTCATTGCAATTCATCTGATCACTCTTCATGACATTCTGGAGTATATGCAAATTGCCATCATCAAAACTGAGGCAGCAGACTTTGTGAAAATTAGTATTTGTGTCATTCTCAAAACTTTTGACCATGACTGTATTAGTGGGATAGCCTCCCCAGCGAAGGATACATCGACGCGGCCTTCAAAATCAACCAAATGAAGGCACCTTAGAAGGCATGAAACATGACCGTTAGAGGTGCACTTACCCAACATGACCATTAGAGGTGCACTTACCCAACATGACCATTAGAGGTGCACTTACCCAACATGACCATTAGAGGTGCACTTACCCAACATGACCACTAGAGGGAAGCAAACATCAACAGAAGTGTCTGCTTTCTCCACCACACAGTGAACACAGTAAACAACGTTTCAGGTCTTTGGATATGGAGTCTCTCCCTACTGAAGTGCAGTTGGAGTATATTAACTACAGAGTCAGAGCATTTATCCCAAGACCAATGCAGTGTGATCACTGGAAAGCTTTTGGTCATGTAGCAAGTGTTTGCAGAAGGGAGAATCCGAGATGTCCAAGTTGTGGAAAGGATCATATTATGTGTTATAAAAGTGATGCATATGTGACATGTTGCAATTGCAGTGGGAACCATGAAGCCACGTCTTCCGAATGCCCCACAAGGGTGAAAGAGAATGAGGTGGCCTAAGTCAGGGTTGTCCAGAGCATTTCAGATGCAGCAGCTGTTAAACGGGTTCAGGGTTTGAATGTTGCACCAGAAGAGTCCATGATAGTGGATAGACCTACAGTGCAGGATGCAGGGGTTGCCATTCACCAGCAGGATCCTGACATTTTAAACATTAGAAGGTTTGACTTTGTAGCATTTATAGCTATGGTAATTGATGGCACTGCCAAGGTGGAGAGAAGGTTATGGAAGATAGAAATCATAGTGATTGCGGCGGAGCGATTCCCGGGGCTGAAAGATTTCACAGCAAAGGAGTTACATGGAATATTGGCACAAGCCGTACCACCTTCTCAGGTCCTAGAGCCTGCAAAGGGAGATATGGAGAATTAAAAGAGGGAAGAAGTGGAAGTTTTGTTTGTTTTGACAATGTACTATTTATAAGCGTGGATTAAGTTAGTATCACTATTAGGTATGGATTCTGGCTTTTTCATTCTATATATATTATAAACCGTCCAGTTGGTGGCGGCAACATACCTTTTTGGGTGTAGTCCGCCATAAAACCCACAGAAGAAGAAAGAAGAAGAAGAGGACTTCCGATCATGTTATGGGGTCGAAGTGAAAGCCTTATTGGACAGCAATATTGGCAGGACTCGTTGAAAAACGATGTTATTGTTCATCCCTGAAGACAACATGAGTCCTATCTTTTTCCATAATTTAACCTAGGATAAAAACAAAGGCTTGCTTGAATTTACAATCAGGCTACGTCATTCCTTTTACCCGCCCTGCTAATAAGGGTGGGTCGGTTGTATTCATGGATAGGAAGATTTTATGTAAAATGATCATAGACAACTGCTTGACCAAACACCTTCCTACAAGAAACTGAGAAGTGACGCCCACTGCCGCATTTATAACACATCTTTACTAAATATCGCGTAACAGAATAGGAGGTGGAGGAATCGAGTGAGCGTGGGGAGGATGTCCTTAATCCATACACTTACACATGAACGTTTTCCGGCCAACCGCCGGAGTCAAATGTCAGGAATCCATATGGTGCGTTGATATGTTTACTCGCAAAGTAAGTTGTTAAGGCCTTGTGATCGAGTTGTTATTTTCCTTGAACTTTGTTCCCCCGTATTAGATCGACTTTTTGCTGACTTTTTTTATTAGAACACTCGCTTAACGCTCCCCTCCTTTGTTAAAGGACACCAGCAGTATGGGTTTCCCTCAGTTATATTGAATCTTCTCCTTGAGATCCTCTCCTGAGAAATACTTGTTGTTAGCGCTTACTTTTGATGTGTGTGTCTTACACACGAATTTCCCCTCCTACACTGGGAAGAACGGCGGTATTGGAAGCGCATGGACCGTTTTTCTGCAACGTGATTCTAATACACCTTGCCATGTGCATGTACATTCCGTGGTCAAACGTTTTGAGAATGCACAAGTAGTTGGTCTTCACAAAGTTCGCTGTTCAGTTGTTAATGAGATATTTTTTTGTCAGATAGTTACTAGGGTATCACCAAACTGAAGTATATGATTACAAGCATATTCCCATACGTGTCCAAGGCTTTTATATCTTGACCAATTGACAAATGATTTGCAGCAACAAAACAAGGCATTGTTGGTGATTTTACGTTTTGTTTATTGTAGTCTTACCCGTAATTCTTTTTCAAGACCCTCTTCAATTGCATCTGCCCCCTGGCAATGTCCTGTCCAATGTAAAACAATTAACTTCTTCTACTCTTTCTTTCCACATCCTGACTGATGGCAGCCAATTCTGCATAATCAATGCTTGGATTTTGTTCGAATAATGTGGGTTGTTTTTTTGTCCCACCTGCCTCTTGAGATTGACCACAATTCTCAATGTGAGATGTAAGGTCTGGGGAGTTTCCTGGCCATGGACCCCAAAATGTTGATGTTTTTGTTTCCCGAGCCACTTATTCATGGCCGCTCATGAAAAATTCTCTTTTCTCAGGGGGGGCCATGTTCTGATGATTTAGGTGACCCTACACACCTTTTTAAAAAATATATGTCCCCAAAACAAACCACATGAGACCAGGGGCGCCCATAAAAGTCATGCCCCAGAAGCATTTTTTTTAAATTTTGGACTGATCTCAAAAGTTTTTTGTCTTACAAAAGCAAATAAGTTATCACCAGTAAAAAATCAAGGGTGTTCTTTCACTATTCCTCACCACAACACTGCAATAAACATATCATTTCCATAAACCAATGAAATATCAGCTGAAAATACAAAGCATTTAGGTATTTGTTCAGATTGCAGGATCAACAAGAGCTTTTTACCACATTTTTTGCCTCATTGTTATTGGAATATGTGCACCTGAAAGCATCATTCACAACAGGCAGCTGGAGCTTTTTGAATAGAGGCTACTGAAAACATTGATGCAAGTTATTGGGTACATAATAATTATTTATAGACTTCCATATTCTGTTCTGCCCTCTTTGTATAGAATTTGTTGAAGAAATGAACATTGATAGACATATTTGCCTGAAAACAGAATTTGAAATATTTATGAAAAGGTAAAAACCCGCTATCCTTTATGGCAACCAATCTATATGAACAACCAATATTCTGGCCATTTGTATCGTTTGTAATATGAACAACATATTCTGCCAATTGTATTAGATTGTTGTAAAAATGAACAATGAACCAATTTATTATTATTTTAATTTTTTTGCTTTTTTTTTTTTTTTTTTAAATTTAAAATACTATTTTACAAAACCACGAACCTCGAACTTGTTAACTGTAATTTTTGGCGCTGACTTAAGTGGGACGTGTAGATGTTATTTTTTGTGTTAAAGCAGACCAGACAGGGTGTGGAACAAAATGAGAGAGAGAGGCTACATTACTTGTACTGAAACGTTCTCTCTCTTCTCCTCTTGCTCTTCAAACTGCATGCTATGGATAGGTCATCTCAAGCGGTCAAAATGACTTTCTCATTGAATCAGCTGCTGAGGACTAGTTTTCCCACCCATCTTCCCATGGGAGAACATGCCCCATTCAATTCAACGCCGTTCGTGCCCAAATTGAATTTTGCAGGAATGTCTAATAACTCGTGTCAGATTTGCTAACAGCTCTCTCGCTTTCAGCTATTGTATGGGAGTAGTTATGAGGCGATTATTCAACAAGAGGTCCAGTCTCAGAAAGAAATAAAAAGAACTTTAGGCTAATGACTAAAGAAAGGACGATGCGCTAAGTTTTGCATAGAACCAAGAGTTTGAAAGAGTCAATATATAAGACGTAAGAAGATGGGAGTGTGGAGGGGAATGTGAGATCACTAAACAATGTAGCAGCGGATGCGCCGAGACTGTCGTGTAATAGGAGAGAGTGAATTAAATATGGAAGATAGGTAACATATACAGAAGAAGAGTGTGTAGGCTCCCTTGCACCGATTTAAAGAAAGAGTAATAACTATTGTGAAAGCCACAGGTATTGGATGGAGCTAAGATCGAAAACTCGAGGATTTTGCTTGGGAAGGTATGTGGGCAAGGGGGAGCGATAGAAGGGGAACGTCCGCCTGGAGGTTGTAGCTCATGAGAACCTGGTACAGTGCCAGTGCACCAGGTTTGACTTTTCGTCGTCGGCAAAAAAGACCGTTCAGTCTCATCCAAAAGCACACTGGCGATTGAGACTGAGGTTGATTCCGAGCTGGAAGGAACTCAAAAAAGCGGCTCCTGCACTTTGTGGTTGCTATCTATGTACCTCAGCACAAGCACCAGCTGTATCTGTGTAGAAACGTCCGTGGTCTCGTCAGCTTGGATAGCTACGAAGTTCGCCGACTTCACCTCCTCCACAATATGTTCCCTCATGACGCTAGCATACACTCCAGTAGCTCGTTTTGAATGGTCTTTGATGTGAACTTCTTTCAAGAGACAATCGAGTTGCACAGAACGATAGCCATCTTGATAGTAGTACGTGAATTGATTGGACGCTGCTACCCGCTTCTTTCTTTAGTATGTTCATGGTTATGTTACGTATGACGAAAGCGCGTAAGTGCAAGCCCTCAGAAACCCATAGAGATTGTATTGAAAGCTCTGATATTTGAAAAAAAAAGATTTTACATGACAGGCTATGAGAGACTTCTGGGCGATTTTCAACCTGACTGAAATCGCCCCCAAATGGGGCGGGGCCATTTGAAGCACGACTTTAGCCTGATTGGACATTTAGTGGCAGATCAGACGTTCTAGATTAGAACACTGACAACTACTGTTGCTGTGATATAATTGATTAGAAAAAAATCCCCTTCCTTTTCCCGTTTGGCAGTGCGTCGCCCATATCGCCCTAATGAACACACCGCCCCTGCACTTAGTTATCACTTTTGCCTTATGGCAAGGCGCTCCATCATGCTGGAAAAGGCATTGGTCGTCACCAAACTGTTCTTGGATGGTTGGGAGAAGTTGCTCTCGGAGGATGTGTTGGTACCATTCTTTATTCATTGGTGTTCTTAGGCAAAATTGTGAGTGAGCCCACTCCCTTGGCTGAGAAGCAACCCCACACATGAATGGTCTCAGGGTGCTTTACTGTTGGCATGACAGAGGACTGATGGTAGCGCTCACCTTGTCTTCTCCGGACAAGGTGTTTTCCGGATGCCCCCAAACAATCGGAAAGGGGATTCATCAGAAAAAATTACTTTACCCGAGTCCTCAGCAGTCCAATCCCTGTACCTTTTGCAGAATATCAGTCTGTCCCTGGTGTTTTTCCTGGAGAGAAGTGGCTTCTTTGCTGCCCTTCTTGACACCAGGCCATCCTCCAAAACTCTTCGCCTCACTGTGCGTGCAGATTTACTCACACCTGCCTGTTGCCATTCCTCAGCAAGCTCTGCACTGGTGGTGCCCCGATCACGCAGCTGAATCAACTTTAGGAGACGGTCCTGGCGCTTGCTGGACTTTCTTGTGCGCCCTGACGCCTTCTTCACAACAATTGAACCTCTCTCCTTGATGTTCTTGATGATCCGATAAATGGTTGATTTAGGTGCACACTCTCACCTTTGTTAACGAGAGAATCACTGACATGATGGCAGCTGGTCCTTTTGTGGCAGGGCTGAAATACAGTGGAAATGTTTTTTTGGGGATTAAGTTCATTTTCATGGCAAAGAGGGACTTTGCAATTCATTGCAATTCATCTGATCACTCTTCATGACATTCTGGAGTATATGCAAATTGCCATCATCAAAACTGAGGCAGCAGACTTTGTGAAAATTAGTATTTGTGTCATTCTCAAAACTTTTGACCATGACTGTATTAGTGGGATAGCCTCCCCAGCGAAGGATACATCGACGCGGCCTTCAAAATCAACCAAATGAAGGCACCTTAGAAGGCATGAAACATGACCGTTAGAGGTGCACTTACCCAACATGACCATTAGAGGTGCACTTACCCAACATGACCATTAGAGGTGCACTTACCCAACATGACCATTAGAGGTGCACTTACCCAACATGACCACTAGAGGGAAGCAAACATCAACAGAAGTGTCTGCCTTTCTCCACCACACAGTGAACACAGTAAACAACGTTTCAGGTCTTTGGATATGGAGTCTCTCCCTACTGAAGTGCAGTTTGGAGTATATTAACTACAGAGTCAGAGCATTTATCCCAAGACCAATGCAGTGTGATCACTGGAAAGCTTTTGGTCATGTAGCAAGTGTTTGCAGAAGGGAGAATCCGAGATGTCCAAGTTTGTGGAAAGGATCATATTATGTGTTATAAAAGTGATGCATATGTGACATGTTGCAATTGCAGTGGGAACCATGAAGCCACGTCTTCCGAATGCCCCCACAAGGGTGAAAGAGAATGAGGTGGCCTAAGTCAGGGTTGTCCAGAGCATTTCAGATGCAGCAGCTGTTAAACGGGTTCAGGGTTTGAATGTTGCACCAGAAGAGTCCATGATAGTGGATAGACCTACAGTGCAGGATGCAGGGGTTGCCATTCACCAGCAGGATCCTGACATTTTAAACATTAGAAGGTTTGACTTTGTAGCATTTATAGCTATGGTAATTGATGGCACTGCCAAGGTGGAGAGAAGGTTATGGAAGATAGAAATCATAGTGATTGCGGCGGAGCGATTCCCGGGGCTGAAAGATTTCACAGCAAAGGAGTTACATGGAATATTGGCACAAGCCGTACCACCTTCTCAGGTCCTAGAGTCTGGAAAGGGAGATATGGAGAACTAAAAGACGGAAGAAGTGGGAGTTTTGTTTGTTTTGACAATGTACCAATTTCATTAGCGTGGATGAAGTTAGTATCACTATTAGGTATGGATTCTGGCTTTTTCATTCTATATATATTATAAACCGTCCAGTTGGTGGCGGCAACATACCTTTTTGGGTGTAGTCCGCCATAAAACCCACAGAAGATGAAGAAGAAGAAGACGAAGAAGAGACTTTCCCCGCATCGGATCAATGTTTCCATCACACGGAGAGAGTTCCAGAGTAAGTATCTTTTACAATCTTGAATGAAATCTATTGTAATGTTTTTGCTACATCTGTGAAGTTGTAAGAATGGAAAAGCGAATTGAAAACATTATTATACACTTCTATCTCTGGTGTCATCTACGTCTGATACACGGAGTATTGGTTTCAGCATCATCGGTAGCTGCCGGTAGAATCAGCCACCACTTGTCTGCATTTTCAATAATACTTTTACAATCGTAGCTATTTTAATGCATACTATCGCTTCAATTCGTGCTTTGTTGTATGGTATAAGACGTCTGTGAAGTTGTGAAATCGTGTGTACGTGATCCAGGCTACAGTACAGTAACGTTAGCATGTTTTTATTCAACATGTATGTAGCAGTATCAGTCATGTAGTAGCTAATACATGTGTTATGTTTCTAGTGTAATTGTGTTATAATCGCGATATTTGCCTTGCAATTCAATCTACACATGCATATGGGTCTGCAATGTTAGGTAGGCTATTCAATTCCCTTGACATTCTGCAAGCATGAATACTTTACAATAATGGAAGATATGCATTGTGTTAATCTTACTATTTGCCCGTGTAGATCTGACATGTATTGAATGCTTGACATGCGTGCTTTCCATAAATGCAGTGTGTACTTTGCACAGATGAAAACCCTTCTATGATGACACTCCCTTCCTGTATCTGTCATAAAGGCCTATGCATTCTTTGTCCTATAGCTACATAACTAAATCTAGTAGCTGTCACTTACCATTCATGCTGCTGCTTGGCTGTAGATTTACTCTCATGGTGCTGAGAATGCTTAGTAATGTAGCTGTCAATTAGGGTGATGTCCTTCCTGCCTCCAAGACCTGAAGAGGGTGATGGCCTTCCTGCCTCCAAGACCAGAAGAGGGTGATGTCCTTCCTGCCTCCAGACAGAAGAGGTTGATGTCCTTCCTGCCTCCAAGGCCAAGAAGAGGGTGCTGGGCTTCCTGCCTCCAAGACCAGAAGAGGGTGATGTTCCTTCCTGCCTCCACGACCAGAGAGGGTGATGTCCTTCCTGCCTCCAAGACCAGAAGAGGGTGATGTCCTTCCTGCCTCCAAGACCAGAAGAGGGTGATGTCCTTCCTGCCTCCAAAGACCAGAAGAGGGTGATGTCCTTCTGCCTCCAAGACCAGAAGAGGGTGATGTCCTTCCTGCCTCCAAGACCAGAAGAGGGTGATGTCCTTCCTACCTCCAAGACCAGAAGAGGGTGATGTCCTTCCTGCCTCCAAGACCAGAAGAGGTTGATGTCTTCCTGACCTCCAAGCCCAGAAGAGGGTGATGTCCTTCCGGCCTCCAAGACCGAGACGAGGGTGATGTCCTCCTGCCTCCAAGACCAGAAGGGGTGATGTCCTTCCTGCCTCCAAGACCAGAAGAGGGTGATTCCTTCCTGCCTCCAAGACCAGAGAGGGGTGATGTCCTTCCTGCCTCCAAGACCAGAAGAGGTGATGTCCTTCTGCCTCCAAGACCAGAAGAGGGTGATGTCCTTCCTGCCTCCAGACCTGAAGAGGGTGATGTCCTTCCTGCCTCCAAACCAGAAGAGGGTGATGTCCTTCCTGCCCTCCAAGACAGAAGAGGGTGATGTCCTTCCTGCCTCCAAGACCAAGGGTGGATGTCCTTCTGCCTCCAAGGCCTGCCTCAGAAAGTGCTGGGGTGAGTTTTTCCATAATTAATGAGAAGCTTAGAAATGCTAATTTTATATTTTCTTCTCTCATGATCTATCAATGCCACTGGGTAAACATTATCTAACTAAATGATGAACTTTTCTGTGATGATATCTGGGAGAAGATGAGTCCTGTCTGGTATAATTAGTGGTCAAGACTGGACCAGGAGGGTTGGGTTGGATAAACTCCTCTATTGGCTGTGGGCTCCCCATTCCAAAGTAGAACCATCATTTTACTTGCAGAAATATTGTCCAGAAATGACCTCATTGGACAGAAAATGGCACTCCTCCCCACAGTCATGAGTTAATGCATATAATGTTTCCCTGAAACAAAGGATTTCTGTAGTGTCATGAAATAAGACATTGATTCATAGTATATCATACGTCCTACAAGCCAACATTCAAGGCAACACTTTATGTAAACAATTAGCAAATAAATATCCACACCGTTTAAATTACAACTAGAAAAGTAATTTTACATGAAGTAAAATTGTGTGACCTGCTTCAGCTCTTTAACATTTCTATGGTAGTTGAAGAAGTTACAAATGTTTTACTTTAGCAAAGCAGTCACTTTAAATATTCTACATGAAGGTAGGGTAGCCTGGGGAACATAGTAACACAGGGTCAGTTGTAACCGCTAAATAACTCCAATTAGAAACCACTTAAAGCTCTTATGTATGGAGTGTGGAAGTCAGGCGCAGGACACCGAAGTTTAGTCCAACAAAGTTTACTGTGAAAACCACTGGGCAAAAATACAGTAAACGGCCTCAACAACAAAACCGAGGCGAGCAATACGCAAACCATGCGTATAACAAATAAACAAGAAAACAAATACAAAACACGCAGCACTACGGACAGGCGGAAAACAACACACAACCTAACCAATACAACACAGGCAACTTATAGAACACGTAATCAGACACAAATGGACACAGGTGTGACAGACAGACAAAAGCAATCACACATAGAAACATTCAACGGTGGCAGCGTACTCCGGGGACGACGAACGCCGAAGCCTGCCCGAACCAGGAGGAGGAGCAGCCTCGGCAGAATCCGTGACAGTACCCCACCCTTGACGCGCGGCTCCAGCCGTGCGCCGACCCCGGCCTAGGGGACGGCCAGGAGGACGCGGACCCGGGCGCGTGGGATGCCCACGGTGGAACTCCGTCAGGAGGGATGGATCTAGGATGTCCCTCCTAGGCACCCAGCACCGTTCCTCCGGACCGTACCCCTCCCACTCCACGAGATAATGGAGACCACCCATCCGGCGCCTCGAGTCCAAGATGGTCCGGACCCTGTACGCCGGGACCCCCTCGATGTCCAAAGGGGGCGGAGGGGTCTCTCCTATCTCATGTTCTTGGAGTGGGCCAGCTACCACCGGCCTGAGAAGAGACACATGGAACGAGGGGTTAATATTCTTGTACTCAATATCAATCAATCAATTTTATTTTATATAGCCCTTCTTACATCAGCTAATATCTCGAAGTGCTGTACAGAAACCCAGCCTAAAACCCCAAACAGCTAGTAATGCAGGTGTAGAAGCACGGTGGCTAGGAAAAACTCCCTAGAAAGGCGAAAACCTAGGAAGAAACCTAGAGAGGAACCAGGCTATGAGGGGTGGCCAGTCCTCTTCTGGCTGTGCCGGGTGGAGATTATAACAGAACCATGCCAAGATGTTCAAAAATGTTCATAAGTGACAAGCATGGTCAAATAATAATCAGGAATAAATCTCAGTTGGCTTTTCATAGCCGATCATTAAGAGTTGAAAACAGCAGGTCTGGGACAGGTAGGGGTTCCATAACCGCAGGCAGAACAGTTGAAACTGGAATAGCAGCAAGGCCAGGCGGACTGGGGACAGCAAGGAGTCACCACGGCCGGTAGTCCCGACGTATGGTCCTAGGGCTCAGGTCTCTCAGTTGGCTTTTCATAGCCGATCATTAAGAGTTGAAAACAGCAGGTCTGGGACAGGTAGGGGTTTCGTAACCGCAGGCAGAACAGTTGAAACTGGAATAGCAGCAAGGCCAGGCGGACTGGGGACAGCAAGGTGTCATCATGCCCGGTAGTCCTGACGTATGGTCCTAGGGCTCAGGTTCTCAGAGAGAAAGAGAGAACGAGAGAATTAGAGAGAGCATACTTAAATTCACACAGGACACTGGATAAGACAGGAGAAGTACTCCAGGTATAACCAACTAACCCCAGCCCCCCGACACATAAACTACTGCAGCATAAATACTGGAGGCTGAGACAGGAGCGGTCCGGAGACACTGTGGCCCCATCCGAAGAAACCCCCGGACAGGGCCAAACAGGAAGGATATAACCCAATATAATAGGCAGTTGTAACCTGTAACACACCTCGTTCAATCTTCTCAGGACTTTAAAGGGCCCCACAAACCGCCGACCCAGCTTCCGGCAGGGCAGGCGGAGGGGCAGGTTTCGAGTCGAGAGCCAGACTCGATCTCCCGGTGCGTATACCGGTCCCTCACTGCGGTGGCGATCGGCGCTCGCCTTTTGTTGACGGATGGCCCGCTGCAGATGGATGTGGGCAGCGTCCCACGTCTCCTCCGAGCGCCGAATCCACTCATCCACCGCAGGGGCCTCGATCTGGCTCTCGTGCCATGGTGCCAGGACCGGCTGATAACCTAAAACACACTGGAAAGGTGTTAAATTGGTGGAGGAGTGGCGGGGAGAGTTCTGGGCCATCTCTGCCCAGGGGATATACCTAGACCACTCCTCCGGCCGGTCCTGGCAATAGGACCTCAGAAACCTACCCACATCCTGGTTGACTCGTTCAACCTGCCCATTGCTTTCTGGGTGGTACCCCGAGGTAAGGCTCACCGAGACCCCCAAGCGTTCCATGAACCCTCCCCAGACTCTGGAGGTGAACTGGGGACCTCGGTCAGACACTATATCCTCGGGGACCCCATAGTGCCGGAACACGTGGGTAAATAGGCCCTCAGCGGTCTGTAGGGCAGTAGGGAGACCCGGCATTGGGAGGAGACGACAGGCCTTGGAAAACCGATCCACAACGACCAAAATGGTGGTATTCCCCTGGGAGGGGGGTAGGTCGGTCACAAAATCCACCGAGAGGTGGGACCATGGTCGTTGTGGAACGGGCAGGGGATGTAACTTTCCCCTGGGCAAATGTCTAGGCGCCTTACACTGGGCGCACACCGAGCAGGAGGAGACATAAACCCTCACATCCCTAGCTAACGTTGGCCACCAGTATTTCACGCTAAGGCAGTGCACCGTCCGGCCAATACCTGGATGTCCAGAGGAGGGTGATGTATGAGCCCAATAAATAAGGCGATCACGAACTCGAGCGGAAC
>LR778291.1:31165862-31180862 GCA_902810595.1 Coregonus sp. 'balchen'
CAGTCACAGAGTTTTGCTATGGAGAGAGACAGAGAAATAGTTTATATAATTTTGGGAGCACTTGTATTTATCTAAGGTAGTTGCTATGGAGAGTACAGACTAGTCTGCTATGGAGAGTACAGACTAGTCTGCTATGGAGAGTACAGACTAGTCTGCTATGGAGAGTACAGACTAGTCTGCTATGGAGAGTACAGACTAGTCTGCTATGGAGAGTATACTCTTTGTTAGCAAATGGTTCTAAACCCTAATAAACACTTTTTTCTGAGAGTTAGATAGGCCCATGGTGGTTATTTACATTTTAGTCATTTAGCAGACGCTCTTATCCAGAGCAACTTACAGTTAGTGAGTGCATACATTTTCATACTGGCCCCCCGTGGGAATTGAACCCACAATCCTGGCGTTGCGAACGCCATGCTCTACCGACTGAGCTACTCGAGCCTACGAGGGATTGTCTTGAGAATAGAACATGTGCAAAAAATAGGCTAGAAACTTCTAAGTACTAAAGTGGCGACTGGTGAATGTGCTGCTTGTGCTATGTGGCTAGTAGGCCTATGTTAGTGAGTGAAAGTGTTAGCAGACATAAAGAGAGAGAGAGAGAGAGAGAGAGAGAGAGAGAGGAGAGAGAGGAGGAGAGAGAGAGAGAGAGAGAGAGAGGAGAGAGAGAGAGAGAGAGAGACTAACCAAATTATTTATCTTTATATTCAACAGAAATGGTTGTGATAATGGTTGTGATAATGGTTGGATAGAGGAGGTGCAACCAAGAAGAGTAGTAATATGTTGGGACGCTGCATCAGTGTTGTAGTTTAATATCTGGAAAGTCAGAACGTGAGGATTTATTGTTAGAAATAATGATGCTGTTGTTGGGCTTACAAAGAAATGGTATTGAAATTCAGTTCTGTTGGATTCCGGCTCATACATGAGTTTATGGAAATTATATAGTAGATACTGTATAATAGCAAAAAGAGCAGTGAAAAATACTGTTGTGGATATACAGGTGCAGTTGGGTAGAGGGGAAATTAAAACATTGATTTGGAAAAATGGGTTAGATTGCTGGAAGAGACAATGGGATGAAAGTTTTAAGGGCAGACACGTTGATAGTACAAGGAAATCTGTACGGGAGATGGTGTCATATAATGGGAACAGAAGGGAGGAGGTTACGTTGTGTAGGATGAGATTAGGGCATACGGGATTGAATTGATCTTTGAAACTGATAGGGAAACATCAGTCAATTGAAATAAAATCATTAGCCACTAATCTATGGATTTCACATGACTGGGAATACGGAAATGCATCTGATGGTCACAAATACCTTAAATAAAAATGGGGCTCACAGTATTTTTGTGCATTCAAATTACCATCGATAAAATGCAATTGTGTTCGTTGTCCGTAGCTTATGCCTGCCCATACCATAACCCCACAGCCACCATGGGGCTCTCTGTTCACAACATTGACATCAGCAAACCGCTCGCCCACACGTCGCCATACACATGGTCTGAGGTTGTGAGGCCAGTTGGATGTACTGCCAAATTCTCTAAAACGACGTTGGAAGCGGCAACAGCTCTGGTGGACATTCCTGCAGTCAGCATGCCAATTGCACGCTCCCTCAAAACTTGAGACATCTGTGGCATTGTGTTGTGTGACAAAACTGCACATTTTAGTGTGGCCTTTTATTGTCCCCAGCACAAGGTGCACCTGTGTAATGATCATGCTGTTTAATCAGCTTCTTGATATGCCACACTTGTCAAGTGGATGGATTATCTTGTCAAAGGCGAAAGCTTACTAACAAAGATGTAAACAAATTGATTCACAAAAATTTAGAGAAATACACTTTTTGTACGTATGAAACATTTCTGGGATCTTTTATAATAATAATATGCCATTTAGCAGACGCTTTTATCCAAAGCGACTTACAGTCATGCGTGCATACATTTTTGTGTATGGGTGGTCCCGGGGATCGAACCCACTACCCTGGCGTTACAAGCACCGTGCTCTACCAGCTGAGCTACAGAGGACCACAACTTTTATTTCAGCTCATGGAATATGGGACCAACACTTTGCATATTGCGTTTTATAATTTTTGTTCAGTGTATTTTGTCAAATGTATGATGCAGAAAGGGAGTGGTTGTTTAACAGGGTCAGAGAGGTTGGATGGGAATTCAGGGTTAAGAGAATATAGTGGTATAGATAGGTCGTGACCGTCTCACTCCAGTACAGTAGGTGGCGGTGTACGCACCTGTCAGTTGGTTGCGATTCGCGAAATAAAATTGAAAGAAAGAAGAAGAGTTGCATTTGGAAAGAGGAGAGACGCTGAAGAAAGACGTAGACAGAGGACGGTAAAGGGGAAAGGAGAAGAGAGGAGGCAATAGTAAATAAATCAGGAATAGCATTTATTTTGTCTACGTAACGTTAGGTGTTCCGTAGAACACGGAAAAGTCCACCGCTTTTACGTTACAACAGCACGAGGACAGAGAGAGGAGAGCCACACGGAAGATTTTCTCTTTGTGCTTAAAATAAGTGTAGACGCTGCTGCTGGTTTGTCGGTTATCCTATACCTTTATTTTTATACGCTGAATTCTAATAGCCTAAATAGCCAATTCTAGAACCTATTTTTTTAAGGTCATTTGGTGATTTGGAAACCACAAAGTGAACCTAATGCCATGCTCTTTTTTGCAAGAAGGGAACAATAGCAGTAACATACTTGAAATTTTCTAGCTACTCCTTATGAGAATCACTGCTGCTTCAGCAACCACCAACAATACTAAACAACGCGTCTGAAATTCGCACTACCAACAGAACTTCCAGGATTTTCCTCAGCGGACCGACAATGGCTGCGGTTACCAGCCCAGAGACGAGCCCTCAACCCCGGGTATATTTCCAGACGGTAGCCACCGGTTCAACCGAAGAACCGGAGACCCCTGTTCGGAAGCAAGGGCGAGTAACCGTCAAATATGACCGAAAAGAACTAAGAAAGAGACTAAATCTGGAGGAATGGATAATCGACCAGCTAACGGATCTTTACAACTGTGAGGTGAGATGCCGACAATAAATAATATTAGGTATATGTTGCAAATGGCACCATATTGTGTTGACCAGGTACTATAAGGGCTATGGTCAAAAGTAGTACACTAGGGAATAGGGCAGTGGTTCCCAACCAGGGTACTTGGCCTATCCACAGGGGCTACTTGAGAAGACTCATGAGACCAAAGACCTACTGGTAAAATGCAAATGAGGCGGTACTTCAGGGGTACTCCAGGCCTAGCAAAATTCAGTTGGTGGTACAGTAACGGGAAAAGGTTGGGAACCGCTACTGAAGGGCTACTGTACTGAACTAATCGCATCGATTACGGTTAAGAGGCCCTTGAGGTCCAATAATGGGTTAACTTAAAGATGGTATTTCATTTTAAAGTAGAAAAAAAAAATGGTGTGCTCAGGAATAGGCTGACTAAACATCAGTATCATTATAACATAACATAGTATATCGTAGCACAACATAACATAAAAAGTATAGCATAACATATCAGATCACAACATAACATAGTATATCATATCACAACATAACATAAACTCAGCAAAAAAAGAAACGTCCTCTCACTGTCAACTGCGTTTATTTTCAGCAAACTTAACATGTGTAAATATTTGTATGAACATAACAAGATTCAACAACTGAGACATAAACTGAACATGTTCTACAGACATGTGACTAACAGAAATGCAATAATATGTCCCTGAACAAAGGAGGGGTCCAAATCAAAAGTAACAGTCAGTATCTGGTGTGGCCAGCAGCTGCATTAAGTACTGCAGTGCATCTCGTCCTCATGGACTGCACCAGATTCCTTGCTGTGAGATGTTACCCCACTGTTCCACCAAAGCACCTTCAAGTTCCCTGACATTTCTGGGGGGGAATGGCCCTAGCCATCACCCTCCGATCCAACAGGTCCCAGACGTGCTCAATGGGATTGAGATCCGGGCTCTTCGCTGGCCATGGCAGAACACTGACATTCCTGTCTTACAGGAAATCACGCACAGAACGAGCAGTATGGCTGGTGGCATTGTCATACAACAGGCCTACAAGCCCTCAGTCCAGCCTCTCTCAGCCTATTGCGGACAGTCTGAGCACTGATGGAGGGATTGTGCGTTCCTGGTGTAACTCGGGCAGTTGTTGTTGACATCCTGTACCTACCATAACATAGCATATCACAACATAACATAGCATATCATATCACAACATAGCATAGTATATTACAACATAACATAGTATATCATAACATAGCATATCACAACATAACATAGTATATAACATAGTATATCAGATCACAACATAACATAGTATATCATAACATAGCATATCATATCACAACATAAAATAGCATAACATTACCTTTTTATTAGGCCTGTATAGCCTAACTCAACTACTATATTTTCCATTGGGACTGTACACTGTAAAAAATAAATAATCCAGTTTTCTTTATGATAACCTACTGGCAGTAAGGTACAGAGTATATTACCGTAAATTCCAAATAAACTTTGGTTTAACAGTTTCTTTGGAATTTACGGTAACATATTGTACTTTTATTTTACAGTATTTAACTGGTAACTGGCTGCCAATAAGTTACCGTTAAAACAACAGGATATATTTTTTTGTTGTTGCAGTTAAGTCAGTCATATATCCTAGGGATAGCCTAGGTAAACTAGGCTTTTCATAGTCCTAAACAGAAGCTTCTAATCAAATTGAAGCTGTTAAAATCAATCAATGACACGCCATACATTCAACGCCATTCTGTTGCATTACATGTAACCTCGTAGGTGTTTTCAGTTTAGAGCTACATTTGGGTTCTGAGCTGTGTGTGTGTTCTGAGCTGGCAATGACCCACATTCTATTCTTAGCATAGGAACTTCAGAGAGAGAGAGGGGGGATAGAGAGAGAGGGGGGATAGAGAGAGAGGGGGGATAGAGAGGAGAGGGGGGATAGAGAGAGAGGGGGGGATAGAGAGAGAGGGGGGATAGAGAGAGAGGGGGGGATAGAGAGAGAGGGGGGATAGAGAGAGAGGGGGGGATAGAGAGGGAGGGGGGGATAGAGAGAGGAGGGGGGGATAGAGGGGAGAGGGGGGGATAGAGAGAGAGGGGGGATAGAAGAGGGGGAGGGGGGGGATAGAGAGAGGGGGGGGATTGAGAGAGAGGGGGGGGATAGAGAGAGAGAGGGGGGATAGAGAGAGAGAGGGTGACCTGTGGATCTATTGTCTGAATACAGACATGCCTCCACAGAAAGACCATAGCACAAAGACCTGCTGGATGGATGGATGGAGGGGGGGAGAGACAGACAGTAGACTGGCTGGATGGAGGGAGAGACAGACAGTAGACTGGCTGGATGGAGGGAGAGAGACAGACAGTAGACTGGCTGGATGGAGGGAGGGAAAGAGACAGTAGACTGGCTGGATGGAGGGAGAGACAGACAGTAGACTGGCTGGATGGAGGGAGAGAACAGACAGTAGACTGGCTGGATGGAGGGAGAGACAGACAGTAGACTGGCTGGATGGAGGGAGAGACAGACAGTAGACTGGCTGGATGGAGGGAGAGACAGACAGTAGACTGGCTGGATGGAGGGAGAGACAGACAGTAGACTGGCTGGATGGAGGGAGAGACAGACAGTAGACTGGCTGGATGGAGGGAGAGACAGACAGTAGACTGGCTGGATGGAGGGAGAGACAGACAGTAGACTGGCTGGATGGAGGGAGAGACAGACAGTAGACTGGCTGGATGGAGGGAGGGAGAGAGAGACAGTAGACTGGCTGGATGGAGGGAGAGAGAGACAGTAGACTGGCTGGATGGAGGGAGAGACAGACAGTAGACTGGCTGGATGGAGGGAGAGACAGACAGTAGACTGGCTGGATGGAGGGAGAGACAGACAGTTAGACTGGCTGGATGGAGGGAGAGAGAGACAGTAGACTGGCTGGATGGAGGGAGAGACAGACAGTAGACTGGCTGGATGGAGGGAGAGAGAGACAGTAGACTGGCTGGATGGAGGGAGAGACAGACAGTAGACTGGCTGGATGGAGGGAGAGAGAGACAGACAGTAGACTGGCTGGATGGAGGGAGAGAGAGACAGTAGACTGGCTGGATGGAGGGAGAGAGAGACAGTAGACTGGCTGGATGGAGGGAGAGAGAGACAGTAGACTGGCTGGATGGAGGGAGAGAGAGAGACAGTAGACTGGCTGGATGGAGGGAGAGACAGACAGTAGACTGGCTGGATGGAGGGAGAGACAGACAGTAGACTGGCTGGATGGAGGGAGAGACAGACAGTAGACTGGCTGGATGGAGGGAGGGAGAGACAGACAGTAGACTGGCTGGATGGAGGGAGAGACAGTAGACTGGATGGATGGAGGGAGGGAGAGACAGACAGTAGACTGGCTGGATGGAGGGAGAGACAGTAGACTGGATGGATGGAGGGAGGGAGAGACAGACAGTAGACTGGCTGGAGGGAGGGAGAGACAGACAGTAGACTGGCTGGATGGAGGGAGAGAGAGACAGTAGACTGGCTGGATGGAGGGAGAGAGAGACAGTAGACTGGCTGGATGGAGGGAGAGAGAGACAGTAGACTGGCTGGATGGAGAGAGAGACAGACAGACAGTAGACTGGCTGGATGGAGGGAGAGACAGACAGACAGTAGACTGGCTGGATGGAGGGAGAGACAGACAGACAGTAGACTGGCTGGATGGAGGGAGAGACAGACAGTAGACTGGCTGGATGGAGGGAGAGACAGACAGTAGACTGGCTGGATGGAGGGAGGGAGAGACAGACAGTAGACTGGCTGGATGGAGGGAGAGACAGACAGTAGACTGGCTGGATGGAGGGAGAGACAGTAGACTGGCTGGATGGAGGGAGAGACAGTAGACTGGCTGGATGGAGGGAGAGACAGTAGACTGGCTGGATGGAGGGAGAGACAGTAGACTGGCTGGATGGAGGGAGAGACAGACAGTAGATGATGTCAAAAAGTGTTCCACAGAGATGCCGGCCCCATGTTGACTCCAATGCTTCCCACAGTTGTGTCAAGTTGGCTGAATGTCCTTTGGGTGGTTGAACATTCTTGTTACACACGGGAAACTGTTGAACGTGGAAAAACCCAGCAGCGTTATAATACCATACCCCGTTGAAAAGCACTTAAATATTTTGTCTTGCCCACTCACCCTCTGAATGGCACACATAACACAATCCATGTCTCAATTGTCTCAAGGCTTAAAAATCCTTCTTTAACCTGTCTCCTCCCCCTTCATCTACACCGATTTTTGAAGTGGATTTAACAAGTGACAACAATAAGGGATCATAGCTTTCACCTGGATTCACCTGCTCAGTCTGTCATGGAAAGAGCTGGTGTTCCTAATGTTTTGTCCACTCAGTGATTATAATAAGAATAAATCAAAGAACAGATTATCAGCCGTGTCTGATGAGGGTGAAAGTGTGTGTGTGGTGTGTGTGTGTGTGTGTGTGTGTGTGTGCTTACAGTGCATTCGGAAAGTATTCAGCCCCCTTTTCCACATTTTGTTACGTTACAGCCTTATTCTAAAATGGATTAAAAAAAACTAAACAAATCTCATCGATCTAAACACAATACCCCATAATGGCAAAGTGAAAACAGGTATTTCGAATTTTTTGGCAAAGTTAATAAAAAAAAAAAAATAGAGACCTTATTTACATAAGTATTCAGACCCTTTGCTATAATACTCGAAATTGAGCTCAGGTGCATCCTGTTTCCATTGATCGTCCTTGAGATGTTTCTACAACTTGATTGGAGTCCAGCTGTGGTAAATTCAATTGATTGGACATGATTTGAAAAGGCACACACCTGTCTATGTAAGGTCCCACAGTTGACCATTTTTGTGGTCCTCTGTAGATCAATTGGTAGAGCATGACGCTTGTAACGCCAGGGTAGTGGGTTCGATCCCCGGGACCACCCATACGTAAAAATGTATGCGCACATGACTATAAGTCGCTTTGGATAAAAGCGTCTGCTAAATGGCATATTATAAATTATTATTATGTTATTGACTGTGCATGTCAGAGAAAAAAACAAGCCATGAGGTCGAAGGAATTGTCCGTAGAGCTCCGAGACAGGATTGTGTTGAGGCACAGATCTGGGGAAGGGTACCAAAACATTTCTGCAGTATTAAAGGTCCCCAAGAACATTCTTAAATGGGAGAAGTTTGGAACCACCAAGACTCTTCCTAGAGCTGGCTGCCCGGCCAAACTGAGCAATTGGGGGAGAAGGGCCTTGGTCAGGGAGGTGACCAAGAACCTGATGGTCACTCTGACAGAGCTCCAGAGTTCCTCTATGTAGATGGGAGAACCTTCCAGAAGGACAACCATCTCTGCAGCACTCCACCAATCAGGCCTTTATGGTAGAGTGGCCAGACAGAAGCCACTCCTCAGCAAAAGGAACATGACAGCCCGCTTGGAGTTTGCCAAAATGCACCTAAAGGACTCTGACTATGAGAAACAAGATTCTCTGGTCTGATGAAACCAAGATTGAACTCTTCGGCCTGAATGCCAAGCGTCACATCTGGAGGAAACCAGGCACCATACCTACGGAGAAGCATGGTGGTGGCAGCATCATTGCTAGGGGGATGTTTTTCAGGATACAAGTAGAGACTGAGAGCTAGAAAATTGTATATCATACAATACAGTTGAAGAACAATGGGAAAGTAATTCTGCTTTGAATGTTGAAAAACTTGTAACCCCACTTTTGAGAAAATAGTCCTTGAATGTTTTGGTACACCTACTGGAGAGCTGCTCTTTGTCTACACCCATTCAGCATTGTTCACCCCCTCTTAAGCCTTAGCCCCGCCCATCTCTTTAAGGATTCACATATGAGGCCATGTGCTAAATAGAGGGAGTAAAACCAAATCACATTGTATTGGTCGCATACACATATTTAGCAGATGTTATCGCGGGTGTAGCGAAATGCTTGTGTTCCTAGCTCCAACAGTGCAGTAATATCTAACAATTCGCAAAATTACACACATCTAAAATAATGGAATTAAGAAATATATAAATATTAGGATGCGCAATGTCAGAATCCGGAGTATGTATGTACAGTGCCTTGCAAAAGTATTCATCCCCCTTGGCGTTTTTCCTATTTTGTTGCATTACAACCTGTAATTTAAATGGATTTTTATTTGGATTTCAAGTAATGGACATAAACAAAATAGTCCCAAATTCTAAAAAATAAATAACGGAAAAGTGGTGTGTGCATATGTATTCTCACCCTCTTTGCTATGAAGCCCCTAAATAAGATCTGGTGCAACCAATTACCTTCAGAAGTCACATAATTTGTTAAATAAAGTCCACTTGTGTGCAATCTAAGTGTCACATGATCTCAGTATATATACACCTGTTCTGAAACGTCCCAGAGTCTGCAACACCACTAAGCAAGGGGCACCACCAAGCAAGCGACACCATGAAGACCAAGGAGCTCTCCAAACAGGTCAGGGACAAAGTTGTGGAGAAGTACAGATCAGGGTTGGGTTATAAAAAAATATCAGAAACTTTGAACATCCCACGGAGCACCATTAAATCCATTATTAAAAAATGGAAAGAATATGGCACCACAACAAATCTGCCAAGAGAGGGCCGCCCACCAAAACTCACGGACCAGGCAAGGAGGGCATTAATCAGAGAGGCAACAAAGAGACCAAAGATAACCTTGAAGGAGCTGCAAAGCTCCACAGCGGAGATTGGAGTATCTGTCCATAGGACCACTTTAAGCCGTACACTCCACAGAGCTGGGCTTTACGGAAGAGTGGCCAGAAAATACATTGCTTAAAGAAAAAAATAAGCAAACGTTTGGTGTTTGCCAAAAGCCATGTGGGAGACTACCCAAACATATGGAAGAAGGTACTCAGATGAGACTAAAATTGAGCTTTTTGGCCATCAAGGAAAACGCTATGTCTGGCGCAAACCCAACACCTCTCATCACCCCGAGAACACCATCCCCACAGTGAAGCATGGTGGTGGCAGCATCATGCTGGGGGATGTTTTTCATCGGCAGCTACTGGGAAACTGGTCAGAATTGAAGGAATGATGGATGGCGCTAAATACAGGGAAATTCTTGAGGGAAACCTGTTTCAGTCTTCCAGAGATTTCAGACTGGGACGGACGTTCACCTTCCAGCAGGACATTGACCCTAAGCATACTTCTAAAGCAACAATCGAGTGGTTTAAGGGGAAACATTTAAATGTCTTGGAATGGCCTAGTCAAAGCCCAGACCTCAATCCAACTGAGAATCTGTGGTATGACTTAAAGATTGCTGTACACCAGCGGAACCCATCCAACTTGAAGGAGCTGGAGCAGTTTTGCCTTGAAAAATTGGCAAAACTCCCAGTGGCTAGATGTGCCAAGCTTATAGAGACATGCCCCAAGGGACTTGCAGCTGTAATTGCTGCAAAAGGTGGCTCTACAAAGTATTGACTTTGGGGGGGGGTGAATAGTTATGCATGCTCAAGTTTTTGTTGTCTTATTTCTTGTTTGTTTCACAAGTAAAAATATTTTGCATCTTTTAAGTGGTAGGCATGTTGTGTAAATCAAATGATACAACCCCCCCCCAAAATCACTACCAGTCAAAAGTTTTAGAACACCTACTCATTCAAGGGTTTTTCTTTATTTTTACTATTTAGTAGTGACCAAAAAAGTGTTAAACAAATCAAAATACATGTTATATTTGAGATTCTTCAAATAGCCACCCTTTGCCTTGATGACAGCTTTGCGCACTCTTGGCATTCTCTCAACCAGCTTCACCTGGAATGCTTTTCCAACAGTCTTGAAGGCGTTCCCACATATGCTGAGCACTTGTTGGCTGCTTTTTTCCTTCACTCTGCGGTCCGACTCATCCCAAACCATCTCAATTGGGTTGAGTTTGGGGGATTGTGGAGGCCAGGTCATCTGATGCAGCACTCCATCACTCTCCTTCTTGGTAAAATAGCCCTTACACAGCCTGGAGGTGTGTTGGGTCAATGTCCTGTAAAAAAATAAAGAAAAACCCTTGAATGAGTAGGTGTTCTAAAACTTTTGACCAGTAGTGTATATGGAAAAATACACTCAAAAAAATGTAGACCAAAAGCTTACAAAGTAGTAGGGGACGGCTCTAATTATCAGTAACCACCGCAGAATGAAGCACTATAATAATGTAGAGATAATGCTTCTATAATAATGAACATGCATTATCCGTAACCACCGCAGAATGAAGCACTATAATAATGTAGAGATAATGCTTCTATAATAATGAACATGCATTATCCGTAACCACCGCAGAATGAAGCACTAATAATAATGTAGAGATAATGCTTCTATAATAATGAACATGCATTATCCGTAACCACCGCAGAATGAAGCACTATAATAATGTAGAGATAATGCTTCTATAATAATGAACATGCATTATCCGTAACCACCGCAGAATGAAGCACTATAATAATGTAGAGATAATGCTTCTATAATAATGAACATGCATTATCCGTAACCACCGCAGAATGAAGCACTAATAATAATGTCGAGATAATGCTTCTATAATAATGAACATGCATTATCCGTAACCACCGCAGAATGAAGCACTATAATAATGTAGAGATAATGCTTCTATAATAATGAACATGCATTATCCGTAACCACCGCAGAATGAAGCACTATAATAATGTAGAGATAATGCTTCTATAATAATGAACATGCATTATCCGTAACCACCGCAGAATGAAGCACTAATAATAATGTAGAGATAATGCTTCTATAATAATGAACATGCATTATCCGTAACCACCGCAGAATGAGGCACTAATAATAATGTAGAGATAATGCTCCTATAATAATGACCATCTAGAGCAGAACTATCTGAGATGTGAGGTCACAACCAGTGGGTGTGTGTCCCTATAACACCCTATCCCTATAGGACTGCCATTACTTCTGACCATTGGGTGTGTGGGTGAAGTTAACTGGTAAAAGAGTAGTCGAGAGACAGACAATGTACTGTAGCTAGTTCCCTGAGGCGTGTGTGTTGTGTGAGATGGGTTGAGACTGTGTGAGACGGGTCGTAATGTTTAGCTGGTCATGGATAGTATCTGCTTTTTCTCAGTTAAAATAATTAAACCTCGTGCGTGTGTGTGTGTGTGTGTGACCGAAACAAAGATGGTCTGTGATGCCTCAGGAATGAAAGACACCAGTGTAGCAGTTTTACACACACACACACATGATGTCCTCTGACCCAGGAATGTATCAGTGAACTCTCACAGAGCTGACCCACTGACTGACTGACTGACATAAGGAACCAACTAGGCCTTGGGGAGAGAGGGAGAGCGAGAGATCGATCAATCATGAGAATGTTCATGTAGGATGGATTGCAGCCACCCACAGGAAGTACTGAGTGAGTAACTCTCTTTTTTTCTTTGTGCATTAGGCACCATAATACAGGTTACCCAGCTAATCAACCCAAAGCTCTTCAGTGTAATGAAAACCAATGGGAGGTCGATAACTGTGGCTAATGCTAACATGACCTCTGACCCCTAACCCCTTGACCCCAATCTACCTAAACTTGAGTCATATACAGAAATGCATAATTATGGATGTAAATGTCTTTCCCCTCGTGGTTCACAAGGTATTGTATTGTATTGTACTATACTCACTGTACTGTATTGTACTGTACTCACTGTACTATACTCACTGTACTGTATTGTACTATACTCACTGTACTGTATTGTACTGTACTATACTCACTGTACTGTATTGTACTATACTCACTGTACTGTATTGTACTATACTCACTGTACTGTATTGTACTGTATTGTACTATACTCACTGTATTGTACTATACTCACTGTATTGTACTATACTCACTGTACTGTATTGTACTATACTCATCATACTCTATTGTACTGTATTGTACTATACTCACTGTATTGTACTATACTCACTGTACTGTATTGTACTATACTCACTGTACTGTATTGTACTGTATTGTACTATACTCACTGTATTGTACTATACTCACTGTACTGTATTGTACTATACTCACTGTATTGTACTATACTCACTGTATTGTACTATACTCACTGTATTGTACTATACTCACTGTATTGTACTATACTCACTGTACTGTATTGTACTATACTCACTGTACTGTATTGTACTATACTCACTGTACTGTATTGTACTATACTCACTGTACTGTATTGTACTGTGCCATCCAAACTTGTGAATCATGCGTTTATGATTGGTTCAGATTTGGTCCAGTCCGTCTGTGGACGTTAACATCAAGGCCAGGGTGGACTGACCAAGTTTCAGCTACTTGTCAACGTCCATGGACGTCCGGTGTCGGTCGGTGCTCAGTGGGTGAGGATGCTGGTTACAGTAAACGGAAAGAGAGGGGGCTCATGGGTAGGTGTCAGTAACATCCGGGAGAGGTGACTGGAGAGTGGCAGAGAGTGGCAGAGAGAGAGACAGAGAGAGAGACAGAGAGAGGGGCAGAGAGAGGGGCAGAGAGAGAGACAGAGAGAGAGACAGAGAGAGAGACAGAGAGAGAGACAGAGAGAGAGACAGACAGAGAGAGAGAGAGAGACAGAGAGAGAGACAGAGAGAGAGACAGAGAGAGGGGCAGAGAGAGGGGCAGAGAGAGAGCGGGAGGGGTTGTCTCGACTTGACCACCAGACAACAGAAAGACAAAGAGAACAGTTATGAGCTGAACAACAGTATACCAGTAGAAGGGAGGACAGTAGCAGGTGACCCAACTATAGTTTGTGACTATTATGATATCCCATTGTAGCCAATTCAACTGCAGTAATTCCATTACTGATTTTTGTTGTTGCTGGTAATTCTGTTACCAATTTTGGAGGTTTTTTAAGGGCTTCCGCATGCTTCGGTTCGGCTGGTACCTAGCCGAACTCAGCTAGGTGAACCAAACGAGTGTGCTCGCATACTCCCTGAAAATACCTTGGCTTTAAAAACCAGCAATAGTACTGTTTGTCCATCTTGAGACTGTGTAGCCAGTATAAACTTCCTCAAAATAGTCAGAATGAATCTAAGATGACTCGAGGAGTGTGTCATTCATTTCGAGGTTTTTGCCGAGGAGATCTTAGTCGCACAATTTTACATCTGACTAAGATGTTTGATGCAGTATTTCTCAAGTGAAACAATGTGCGTGAAAATGAGTCGTTTTATTGTTGAATGACAACAAACATTTAATTGAAGAATCCCTACGGTTGACCAATGACCTTGAGAAAAGACCCTTGCCAAACCCTCCACCAAAACTAACCAAAACGTCTCAAAATGTTGTCAAAATAATACATAATATGAATAATAAATAATAATAATATTAATAAATATAATTTATAAACTGTTTTGGACGCTTTAAGACCCCTTTGTTTATCAAGAAATCAAAGCCTTTACTTTTTGAGATTTCCCAAAAATATAGCTTTCATTTGACACCAAATTTGATGTGCTCCTATGAACTTCCCATGTTGGTGCTCAACGGTCCTTTTACATGGAAATGCCCTTTAGTGGATCACTCTTTAGGATCACCACCTAAAATAGTACATTCAGGGTGAGCCAGTTCACACACACAAATCCAAGTCTCGTATTGATTGTTGATTGATAGGGCACTGCAGAGATTTCTAGGGTACATTTTCATTACATGAAGTAGTCACTTATCTTAATTAGGCATGCACGACCCTCCTGTAATTTCCCATGGATATCACTGCCCGTCTGTGCCCCTCCTCCACTCTCTCATGGTCACATGGTTAAACAGGATGTTACAAGAGTTCCAAAAGGTTTAACCCTTCAATGGTGTGTGTCTGTCTGTCAAATAACAACATGCATTATTGTCTTCCGAAAACAGTTTCCCAGCCAGCCACTCACTCACTCTCTCTCGCTCTCTCGCTCTCTCTCTGTCTCTGTCTCTCTCTCTCTCTCTCTCTCTCTCTCTCTCTCTCTCTCTCTCTCTCTCTCTCTCTCTCTCTCTCTCTCTCTCTC
>LR778291.1:31183362-31213275 GCA_902810595.1 Coregonus sp. 'balchen'
ATTACCTGGTACTCCCTGTATATAACCATGTTATTACCTGGTACTCCCTGTATATAGCCATGTTATTACCTGGTACTTCCTGTATATAGCCGTGTTATTACCTGGTACTTCCTGTATATAGCCATGTTATTACCTGGTACTTCCTGTATATAGCCATGATATTTTGACTCATTGTTATTCACTGTGTATTTATTCAATAATTTTTTCTTTAACTCTGCATTGTTGAAGGACCTGGTTAGTCTCAACCTTTTGTTTACGAAGCATGTGACAAATCCAGTTTGTTCTCTCAGTGCGTTTCGGTCCGACCAGCTAACACTGAAACTATGTCAGCTATGCCGGTATCTCATCCCACTGTGTTTGTAACAGCTTTTCGCTACGTTGCCTGTAAATAAATCTGCCAATGTTTATTTTAGAAGCCAGTTCATACAGGCCCATCTTTACCACGTTGTTGCTGGTAGCAGCCTTTTTATATCTCCCGTTCACATTGCCGGCAAGTTTAGGAGTGGGAGTAGACATGGGCCGATGTGGGTGGACGTCTATTTTTAATATATCTATTGAATATACACCACCACAAAGAAATCCCTTATTATTTCGTTTTAGGAAGGTCTTAAGAACCATTCATAAGGCTAATTTTAAATTTATTTTCAAAAGAATAGAATGGCATATTTAGAGTTTATCACTGGTCTGTGCAGCCTATATACCACAGTACATGGCTGCAGCATGCACATGAAATCAAACTTCAGTCTTGTCCTGGAGCAAAACAACAGATGTGCATGTTTGTGAGAGTCTCACCTTTTCCATAGAGTTGGGATATTAGTTTGGAGACCAAAACCGTTCGGACGCTACAAGGCGTTTTCGTGAGAAGACCGATTTTATCAGGATGTCTCATGGTCTGACAAACACCGCTGTAGCTCGGTCACCTTCCACCGCAGATGCGGACGGCCGACATCGGCGGATGTGCTGGATTGAGACGCAGCCCATGCAAAAAAAACAACAACATATCTCTAGCTTAAACGGACAGATTCTGATGGGGATGTATTTATTATTATGCTAATTCTTTTTCCATGGGCGCGGACATCGACTCTAGGGGGTTTAAACAGACAAGACACACTCAGGCTACCCTGATTACAGTCAACACACATGTATTTTATAGTAGGCTAAGAATATAATGAAATATAACAGAATAGAATACAAATAATACTTTGAAACGGAGCCCAAATCAACCCAATGGGTTTTTTTTTATCCACGTTTCATCTTTCTTACCCCCACTCCACTTTGTTAGGGAGCAGGTGTAGGGTCTTACATCTGAGAGTATCTTCATCAACATTTGAAAAAAGAATAGCAATCTATATTTTCAAAATCATGGGAGTCTTGTGTTCATATCTCACAACCTCCGCAGACTTTTGGAGTTGCCGTTACACCGTCGAGCAGACTTTTGGAGTTGCCGTTACACCGTCGAGCAGACTTTTGGAATTGCCGTTACACCGTCGAGCAGACTTTTGGAGTTGCCGTTACACCGTCGAGCAGACTTTTGGAGTTGCCGTTACACCGTCGAGCAGACTTTTGGAGTTGCCGTTACACCGTCGAGCAGACTTTTGGAGTTGCCGTTACACCGTCGAGCAAAACAATAGATGAGCTGCACCACCTCCTCTTAACAGCCAGAGAATGAACCAGATATACAGACGGAGATTCAGGGAAACAAAATCACCTTGATTGATTAAGACAAGTTCACAGGGTTTTGGTCGGGAGTAGGCTTGGGCGATATACCGTACGGTATGAAAATCTGGATACCGCCACAAACCTAGTCGGGAGTAGACCTAGGCTACTAAGTGACTGGTTGGGAGTAGACCTAGGCTACTAAGTGACTGGTTGGGAGGAGACCTAGGCTACTAAGTGACTGGTTGGGAGTAGACCTAGGCTACTAAGTGACTGGTTGGGAGGAGACCTAGGCTACTAAGTGACTGGTTGGGAGTAGACCTAGGCTACTAAGTGACTGGTTGGGAGGAGGCCTAGGCTACTAAGTGACTGGTTGGGAGTAGACCTAGGCTACTAAGTGACTGGTTGGGAGGAGGCCTAGGCTACTAAGTGACTGGTTGGGAGAGACCTAGGCTATAAGACGGTTGGGAGAACCTAGTCTACCTATGACTGTTGAGACAGGTTACTAGGGTTGGAGGAGTAGGCTTAGTGCGTTGACGTAGACTGGTATAAGTGACGGTTGGAGGAGCCAGCAACTAATAGTAGGGAGTAGACCTAGGCTACTAAGTGACTGGTTTAGGGAGTAGACCTAGGCTACTAAGTGACTGGTTGGGAGTAGACCTAGGCTACTAAGTGACTGGTTGGGAGTAGACCTAGGCTACTAAGTGACTGGTAGGGAGTAGACCTAGGCTACTAAGTGACTGGTTGGGAGTAGACCTAGGCTACTAAGTGACTGGTTGGGAGTAGACCTAGGCTACTAAGTGACTGGTTGGGAGTAGACCTAGGCTACTAAGTGACTGGTTGGGAGTAGACCTAGGCTACTAAGTGACTGGTTGGGAGTAGACCTAGGCTACTAAGTGACTGGTTGTGGGCATGTGATGGGGATCCTAGGCTACTAAGTGACTGGTTGGGAGTAGACCTAGGCTACTAAGTGACTGGTTGGGAGTAGACCTAGGCTACTAAGTGACTGGTTGGGAGTAGACCTAGGCTACTAAGTGACTGGTAGGGAGTAGACCTAGGCTACTAAGTGACTGCGAGTGAAGAGCAACCTCGCGGTCAACTATGGATGACTTTAGGAGTTTCAGTTTGATAAACAATAAAGACTTTGTCACCAGCAATACCATATATATATATATATCGGTAAATAAAGTTGGCGGAATGCTAAAGTTGGTGGGAAAACGTCTTGGTTTGAAAGGTGTAAGAGCTAACAATTGTGCTGACCTGAAAGTGTGACAAGCACACACGCGAACACACGTGGAAAGTGGCGTTGATAGATCTTTGTTTTGTTAAGATCACCTCAACGTGACCTTAGTGTCTCTACTTCCTCTCGACCTCCCTCCCTTCTTCCTGTCTGGTCGGCTTCTCTATCTCCCTTCTTCCTGTCTGGTCGGCTTCTCTATCTCCCTTCTTCCTGTCTGGTCGGCTTCTCTATCTCCCTTCTTCCTGTCTGGTCGGCTTCTCTATCTCCCTTCTTCCTGTCTGGTCGGCTTCTCTATCTCCCTTCTTCCTGTCTGGTCGGCTTCTCTATCTCCCTTCTTCCTGTCTGGTCGGCTTCTCTATCTCGCTCTCGTATATAAACACAGAAACAATAGAATCGTAGTATCAGTTAGTAGCAGCTTTCACTACACACAGAGACACTGTCACTATCACTGACATAAAAACAAAAAACCTGACTCACAAAAACAGCACTATCAATAGATGTTCCTAAATCTTAATACAGTTTCCTTTTGTTTCTTTAGAGGGGTTGCATCCAACTTATGTCATGCACATAGCAGGGTTATGTAGGGTTATTTCAAGCTGTGTATGTGTGTGTCACTGGTCTATCCTTCTAAGCTGCTCCTGCGCAGCTCCCCGATGGAGAGAGCTCCCCGATGGAGAGAGCTCCCCGAGGGACAGAGCTCCCCGAGGGACAGAGCTCCCCGAGGGACAGAGCTCCCCGAGGGACAGAGCTCCCCGAGGGACAGAGCTCCCCGAGGGACAGAGCTCCCCGATGGAGAGAGCTCCCCGATGGACAGAGCTCCCCCCAGGGAGAGAAGCACGAGATTTGAACTTCACTCAACTTTCTAAAGTTTTCCGTGTCACGGGAGTCTTGTGTTCATATTTCACAATGTTTCCCTTTATTATAATAATAATAATAATAATAATAATATGCCATTTAGCAGACGCTTTTATCCAAAGCGACTTACAGTCATGCGTGCATACATTATTTAAAAAAAAAAAAAATTTGTGTATGGGTGGTCCCGGGGATCGAACCCACTACCTTGGCGTTACAAGCGCCGTGCTCTACCAGCTGAGCTACAGAGGACCACTTTACTGTGGCAATTGTGATCGCATCAACACGATATTAGCCACTTTCATTGAAACATTGAAACATACCAAAACAAACTATGCAAGCGATTTTGTTGTAGGCAGAAAGCATCGGAGTAGGATTCTATTGCACACGCCTGTACTATACACTGACCGGTGCGGCATAACCAATCAGAGCTGCAGTAGGCCTGTATGCAAATAGACCATTGCCATATATGGATCTGTGCCATTTACTTTGAACTGGACTGTGTTTACAGCATTAGCGGTCTTGAGTAGATGCGCTTGTTTTGAGATCAAAGTGAGAGCTGCATGTAGCCACGTGTGCACATTTTGTTAATATCCTTTGCTAGTTAGTGAGTTATTAGCCCAGTTATAGATCATTTGTTCATATCCTTTGCTAGTTAGTGAGTTATTAGCCCAGTTATAGATCATTTGTTCATATCCTTTGCTAGTTAGTGAGTTATTAGTCCAGTTATAGATCATTTTGTTCATATCCTTTGCTAGTTAGTGAGTTATTAGCCCAGTTATAGATCATTTTGTTCATATCCTTTGCTAGTTAGTGAGTTATTAGCCCAGTTATAGATCATTTTGTTCATATCCTGTGCTAGTTAGTGAGTTATTAGCCCAGTTATAGATCATTTGTTCATATCCTTTGCTAGTTAGTGAGTTATTAGCCCAGTTATAGATCATTTGTTCATATCCTTTGCTAGTTAGTGAGTTATTAGCCCAGTTATAGATCATTTGTTCATATCCTTTGCTAGTTAGTGAGTTATTAGCCCAGTTATAGATCATTTGTTCATATCCTTTGCTAGTTAGTGAGTTATTAGCCCAGTTATAGATCATTTGTAGTCAGCAATAGGGGAGTGATTGCTTCCTACAAGAGCACAAACTGTGTCCATTTCTAGACGTCTTTGAAAAGCCAGTCAGGTAAAGAGCTTTTTATTTCTTAAAGGGGCAGTGTTGTATTAGACAGGCTTGAATAAGCTAAGTAGCCAATAGGCAGAGGGTTGCATAATTTGTCTGATTCTCTGTAATAATGGAATGGGAATAATAATGCAAGTGGTTTCTTGCATCAAACAACACAAACATTTTCAGTCACCACCTTGTCTGAAGAACAAGTGGATAAACAGGTTCATGTCAAGCCCTGCATGTTTTTTTTTTTACAGGATATTGAAGGCCTACATTGAACACCAAACATTGGCTGCTACTGGAGGCTGAATGATAGAACAGAACATTTTTCCATGTTAAAATATTATGGGATGCATTTTCTCCATGGTTTTTGATGGTAGGCCACTCTGGTAGGCCTACATTATGATCAAATAGCCACAGTAGCCTACTTGGCCACTGTTAAAACTTAAAGCGGGTTCAGCCTCAGTGATCACAGCAAACACACACGCCGGAAGTTGCACAGAATTTTCACAATGTTCAAGTTTGTGCTCAGCAGACCTGAAATTTGCTCAGTGCCGGAAACAATTAGAGGGAACATTGGTCATGATCTGGGGGTCATGATCTGGGGTCCAAGCTGTATCATCTCAGAAAGACAACGTGTGTGTGTGTGTGATGTGGGTCAGATTGGTGCGGTAACAGACACACACACACACACACACACACACACTAGTGTTGTCACGATACCAGAATTTTGTCTTAGATACCGATACCAAGTTTAGTATCACGATACTCGATACCAAAATGATACCACAGCAACAAAAAAATACTGTATTAGCCAAAGTCACGGACTGGCACTTGATCCAGACAGATCTTTTGAGGTCAATATCATTACATTAGAAACTGTAGATATTTTTTTTTTATGTGTGCATTAATAAATCAATTATACAATGAATTTGACTAGTTTCTTTACCAATCTAAATACATAACAACATAATGGTAATAATTTATTTGAATGGTAAATCTCTATTGATAAACTGGGTAAATCACAATACAGGTGAATGCATATTCAATAAGAGTGTGTGCATTGAGTTTGTTTTGGCTGATTTCATGATGAAAAACAATCTGTTTCCCTTCCATTTGGGACTTATGTTACTGTACTGATCAACAACATGATTTTATAAAATCTATTTTATAAAGGTTTGTATGCATTTTATTTTTTATTAACAATAATAAATAAATTCAAAGGTACACAGGTATGCATAATGGACAGTGGGGCTAGGGGCGGGGCTAACCCTTTACACAAAGACCTTTAGGGATATACACATCTATAATTTTAACATCTTTTTTTTTGTTGGTAAAGTATTTAATTGTCTTAAAATATTGTTCAATATCCTTTTGTAAAGGAATAACGTTTTTTCTTTTGATTATTACATTTGTGAATATGAAATTTGGCCAAAATAATAATGAAATCAATTATTTATATCATAGGTAAATTATCCAAACAGTACATCTCTCCATAGTAGCGTCAAACAGTACATCTCTCCATTACAGGGTCAAACAGTACATCTCTCCATTACAGGGTCAAACAGTACATCTCTCCATTACAGGGTCAAACAGTACATCTCTCCATTACAGGGTCAAACAGTACATCTCTCCATTACAGGGTCAAACAGTACATCTCTCCATAACAGGGTCAAACAGTACATCTCTCCATAGTAGGGTCAAACAGTACATCTCTCCATAGTAGGGTCAAACAGTACATCTCTCCATAGTAGGGTCAAACAGTACATCTCAGTAGACGACGTGAGACACATTTGACAGAAGTACGGAAAGACACAGACAGACTCACACACACACAGACTCACACACACACAGACTCACACACACACTCACACACAGTCTCACACACACAGACACACACACACACACACACACACAGACACACACACACACACACACACACACACACACACAGAGACTCACACACACAGACTCAGACAGACACACAATGCCAGCAGCCTGCAGACACACAAACGTATAAACCACGCTGCAATGCACTGCCTGTTGTCTCGCATCTACACAACACACTGACCAAGAAACAATACACTCTGTCCGGTTGACACACTGACCAAGAAACAATACACTCTGCCCGGTTGACACACTGACCAAGAAACAATACACTCTGTCCGGTTGACACACTGACCAAGAGACAATACACTCTGCCCGGTTGACACACTGACCAAGAAACAATACACTCTGTCCGGTTGACACACTGACCAAGAAACAATACACTCTGTCCGGTTGACACACTGACCAAGAGACAATACACTCTGTCCGGTTGACACACTGACCAAGAAACAATACACTCTGTCCGGTTGACACACTGACCAAGAGACAATACACTCTGCCCGGTTGACACACTGACCAAGAGACAATACACTCTGTCCGGTTGACACACTGACCAAGAGACAATACACTCTGCCCGGTTGACACACTGACCAAGAGACAATACACTCTGCCCGGTTGACACACTGACCAAGAGACAATACACTCTGCCCGGTTGACACACTGACCAAGAGACAATACACTCTGCCCGGTTGACACACTGACCAAGAGACAATACACTCTGTCCGGTTGACACACTGACCAAGAGACAATACACTCTGTCCGGTTGACACACTGACCAAGAGACAATACACTCTGTCCGGTTGACACACTGACCAAGAGACAATACACTCTGTCCGGTTGACACACACAAAACATAAAGATGCTCTCTCTCACGGACAGACATGTGATTGTTAGAAATGCATCGTAGACGCCGGTAGAGAAAGATCTTGTTCTCTACAATAATTCTCCTTTTGACTCTTTCCTTCACTTTCTCTCTCTCTCTCTCTCTCGCCGCTGACCCTCTATTTCCTGTGTCTCTTTCTCTTTATTTCTCTCTCTTGGTGCCACCCTCCTCCTCCATCTCTCTCTTGGTGCCACCCTCCTCCTCCATCTCTCTCTTGGTGCCACCCTCCTCCTCCTCCATCTCTCTCTTGGTGCCACCCTCCTCCTCCTCCATCTCTCTTGGTGCCACCCTCCTCCTCCATCTCTCTTGGTGCCACCCTCCTCCTCCATCTCTCTTGGTGCCACCCTCCTCCCCCATCTCTCTCTTGGTGCCACCCTCCTCCTCCATCTCTCTTGGTGCCACCCTCCTCCCCCATCTCTCTCTTGGTGCCAACCTCCTCCCCCATCTCTCTCTTGGTGCCAACCTCCTCCCCCATCTCTCTCGGTGCCACCCTCCTCCCCCATCTCTCTCTTGGTGCCACCCTCCTCCTCCATCTCTCTCTTGGTGCCACCCTCCTCCTCCATCTCTCTCGGTGCCACCCTCCTCCCCCATCTCTCTCTTGGTGCCACCCTCCTCCTCCATCTCTCTCTTGGTGCCACCCTCCTCCTCCATCTCTCTTGGTGCCACCCTCCTCCCCCATCTCTCTCTTGGTGCCACCCTCCTCCTCCATCTCTCTCTTTCTGACTGACTGACTGACTGACTGGTAGCACATGTTGTGTGGAACATTCTTTGTGTCTGCTTACCTCAACCTCACCCCAGCTTCTGTCTGTCTGTCTCACCTCTCTCTCTCTCTCTCTCTGTCAGGCTCTGTCTCACCTCTCTCTCTCTCTCTCTCTCTCTCTCTCTGTCAGGCTCTCACCCTCTCTCTCTCTCTCTCTCTCTCTCTCTCTGTCCGGCTCTGTCTCACCTCTCTTCTCTCTCTTCTCTCTCTCTCTCTCTGTCAGGGCTCTGTCTCACCCTCTCTCTCCTCTCTTCTCTCTCTCTCTCTGTCAGGCTCTCACCCCTCTCTCTCTCTCTCTCTGTCAGGCTCTCTCTCTCTCTCTCTCTCTCTCTCTCTCCCTCTCTCTCTCCCTCTCTCTGTCAGGCTCTGTCTCACCTCTTCTCTCTCTCTCTCTCTCTCTTGTCCGGCTTGTCTCACCTCTCTCTGTCTCTCCCTCTCTCTCTTCTCTGTCAGGCTCTGTCTCACCTCTCTCTCTCTCTCTCTCTCTCTGTCAGGCTCTTGTCTCACCTCTCTCTCTCTCTCTCTCTCTCTCTGTCAGGCTCTGTCTCACCTCTCTCTGTCTCTCCCTCTCTCTCTCTCTGTCAGGCTCTGTCTCTCTCTCTGTCAGGCTCTCTCTCTCTCTCTCTCTCTCCCTCCCTCTCTCTCTCTGTCAGCCTCTGTCTCACCTCTCTCTCTCCCTCTCTCTCTCTCTGCTGCTCTGCTTAAATCCTTAAAACCCTTACATCTACTTAGCTCTAACACACACACACACGGTTCCCCTCCTTCCTTTACCACAGCTAAATGCGTTTACTCAGTTTGAATTTCACTGTGTGTGTGGTTAGGATAAAGGACAGAGAGAGAAGTGTGGCTACATCCAATGTGTATTTGAGTCTCAGCAATGCATTTTGCCTTTGCTTGTGTGTGTGTGTGTGTCTATGCGCCTGTGTGCTGTGTCAGTGACAGCTGGCTTAGGCAGCCCTGACCGAGGGAGAGGGGGAGAGAGAGAGAGAGAGAGGGAGAGACTGCTCCTGTAATTGGCTATTGGAGGAAAAAGCCATGGAGATGTATTTATATCCTGAGGAACGACAGAGGGAGGGAGGGGGAAGAGCAACGGAGAAAGAGGCAGGGAAAAGAAAGAATAGTAATTAGAAATGTGATATAAAGGGATAGGAATAGAGAAGAGAGGTTGAAGCGAGAGAGAGAGAGAGAGAGGGGACAGAGTCCAAACCAACTATGCATAGAATGAGTCATTCAAGAACACATCTGGGTGTGTTTCAAATGACGGCCTGAAAATGTGCACTACTTTCTATAGTGAGGCAAGATGCTGAAATAACATTGAAACATGAAAGCTGTCTGGTATCACCTGTTGTCATCCTCTATCATGTTGTATCCTCATGTCAACTCAACCCTCCCCCTTTTTTTATTAAGAGGAAGCCATACCAGAGTTGGGAGGTACAGTGCATTCAGAAAGTATTCTTCCCTTTTTCCACATTTTGTTACATTACGGCCTTATTCTAAAATGGATTAAATTGTTTTTTTCCCCTCATCAATCTACACACAATACCCCATAATGACAAAGGGAAAACAGGTTATTAGAAATGTTTGCAAATGTATTAAAAATAAAAAACGGAAATACCTTATTTACATATGTATTCAGACCCTTTGCTATGAGACTAGAAAATGAGCTCAGGTGCATCCTGTTTCCATTGATCATCCTTGAGATGTTTCTACAACTTGATTGGAGTCCACCTGTGGTGAATTCAATTGATTGGACATGATTTGGAAAGGCACACACGCGTTTATATAAGGTCCCCCAGTTGACAGCGCATGTCAGAGCAAAAACCAAGCCATGAGGTCGAAGGAATTCTCCATAGAGCTCAGTGACAGGATTTTGTTGAGGCACAAATCTGGAGAAGGGTACCAAAAAAATGTCTGCTACATCGAAGGTCTCCAAGAACACAGTGACCCCCATCATTCTTAAATGGAAGAAGTTTGGAACTACCACATTTTTTTTTTTTTTAACTGTTTTTGCTTTGTCATTATTTGGTATTGTGTGTAGATTGATGTTTTATTTATTTATTTTTATCCATTTTAAAATAAGACTGTAACGTAACAAAATGTGGAAAAAGTTCAAGTGGTCTGAATACTTTCCGAATGCACTGTAGATGTTGATTCACTCATTCCTCATAACCCCCCCACCCCTCCTCCTCTCTTTTTCCCTGAATGACAGGAGGAGGCCATACCAGACTCATCCCCCACCCTCTCCTCTCCTCTCTTTCAGGAGGAGGCCATACCAGACTCACCCCCCACCCTCTCCTCTCCTCTCTTTCAGGAGGAGGCCATACCAGACTCATCCCCCACCCTCTCCTCTCCTCTCTTTCAGGAGGAGGCCATACCAGACTCATCCCCCACCCTCTCCTCTCCTCTCTTTCAGGAGGAGGCCATACCAGACTCATCCCCCACCCTCTCCTCTCCTCTCTTTCAGGAGGAGGCCATACCAGACTCATCCCCCACCCTCTCCTCTCCTCTCTTTCAGGAGGAGGCGATACCAGACTCATCCCCCACCCTCTTCTCTCCTCTCTTTCAGGAGGAGGCGATACCAGACTCATCCCCCACCCTCTCCTCTCCTCTATTTCAGGAGGAGGCGATACCAGACTCATCCCCCACCCTCTCCTCTCCTCTATTTCAGGAGGAGGCGATACCAGACTCATCCCCCACCCTCTCCTCTCCTCTCTTTCAGGAGGAGGCGATACCAGACTCATCCCCCACCCTCTCCTCTCCTCTCTTTCAGGAGGAGGCGATACCAGACTCATCCCCCACCCTCTCCTCTCCTCTCTTTCAGGAGGAGGCCATACCAGACTCATCCCCCACCCTCTCCTGTCTTTCAGGAGGAGGCAATACCAGACTCATCCCCCACCCTCTCCTCTCCTCTCTTTCAGGAGGAGGCCATACCAGACTCATCCCCCACCCTCTCCTCTCCTCTATTTCAGGAGGAGGCAATACCAGACTCATCCCCCACCCTCTCCTCTCCTCTATTTCAGGAGGAGGCCATACCAGACTCATCCCCCACCCTCTCCTCTCTTTCAGGAGGAGGCAATACCAGACTCATCCCCCACCCTCTCCTCTATTTCAGGAGGAGGCCATACCAGACTCATCCCCCACCCTCTCCTCTCTTTCAGGAGGAGGCCATACCAGACTCATCCCCCACCCTCTCCTCTCCTCTATTTCAGGGGAAGGCAATACCAGACTCATCCCCCACCCTCTCCTCTCCTCTATTTCAGGAGGAGGCCATACCAGAGCTGGAGATAGATGTGGATGAGCTGCTGGATATGCCCAGTGATGATGACAGAGGAGCCAGAGTTAAAGATCTACTGGTAGACTGTTACAAACCCACTGAGGTACGTTAGTTAGTCCACTGCCTTTCTCATAGACACAAAATCATTAAGCCTTATCTGCCTGCTGGGCAAAACCGGAGAACCACAACGGGAAATACATGTTTCAACGTTTTTTTTGTGTGTTTTCCTGAATGATTTTAAATGCATTGTATCCACGTGTGGTTGAATTGTGTTTTTGTCAAATACATTTAAAAACAATTGTCCACAAACGACCCCAAGTCCCTACCCCCTAGACCAGGGCTCTCCAACCCTGTTCCTGGAGAGCTACCCTCCTGTAGGTTTTACCTCCAACCCTGTTCCTGGAGAGCTACCCTCCTGTAGGTTTTACCTCCAACCCTGTTCCTGGAGAGCTACCCTCCTGTAGGTTTTACCTCCAACCCTGTTCCTGGAGAGCTACCCTCCTGTAGGTTTTAACTCCAACCCTGTTCCTGGAGAGCTACCCTCCTGTAGGTTTTTACCTCCAACCCTGTTCCTGGAGAGCTACCCTCCTGTAGGTTTTAACTCCAAACCTGTTCCTGGAGAGCTACCCTCCTGTAGGTTTTAACTCCAACCCTGTTCCTGGAGAGCTACCCTCCTGTAGGTTTTAACTTCAACCCTGTTCCTGGAGAGCTACCCTCCTGTAGGTTTTAACTCCAAACCTGTTCCTGGAGACCGAGTTTGGGAAACCCTGCCCTAGACACGTGTAGATCTGAGAGGATTTGGATAGGTGTAAGGAATCTCTCCACCCAGCTTATCAGTGAGCACAACATCGTTGAAAATACGTATTTTCTATGTCTTTTCAACGTCTTGCACTCATGGGTTATTAGTGGACAAGATTTTAAACTATGGAACTACCACCATACCTATCCAATTAATTTATCAGGGCTGTTCAATGTCAGTCCTGGAGGGCCCAAACCCGTCTGGTGTTTGTTTCTACCTGGTAGTTAATTGCGCTCACTTGGTGTCCCAGGTCTGAACTGGTCCCTTAATAGAAGGAGAGGACGAAAAACCAGAAGTGTTTTCCAGGACCCACATGGAACAGCCCTGTTTTAGGTCTACATGAGCTCCCTAAGAGGCTAGGTGTTGTTCCTGGACGGGCCTCCGTCTGTCTTTTGAGTCCGCCATTTTATCTATGCATGTTTAGACTTTGTACCAATGGTGTGTTTTGTCCCTCTTCTCTCCCTGTAGGATGTTTTTTGTCCCTCTTCTCTCCCTGTAGGATGTTTTTTGTCCCTCTTCTCTCTCTGTAGGATGTTTTTTGTCCCTCTTCTCTCTCTGTAGGATGTTTTTTGTCCCTCTTCTCTCCCTGTAGGATGTTTTTTGTCCCTCTTCTCTCTCTGTAGGATGTTTTTTGTCCCTCTTCTCTCCCTGTAGGATGTTGTTACTAATGGTGTGTTTTGTCCCTCTTCTCTCCCTGTAGGACTTTGTGTCTGATCTGCTGGATAAGATACGTGGCATGCAGAAACTCACCACCCCCCAGAAGAAATAACCTCAACCCTGTCTCACCCCCTTCTCTCCTCCCTCACCCCAACCTCACCCCACAGAAGAAATAGGAGCTTGGCTTCCTCAGAGATGGAGGAAGAGGGAGGAGGAAGGAGGAGGAAGGGAGGAGAGAAGGGGCAGAGGAGTAAGAGAGGTGATTGAAGCAGCCAATCAGATCTAAGCAGGGCTTATGACGTCATATCCTGTGGTTTTATTTTAATATTTTATTTAGTTTACATTTTATTTTGATTTAATTTTTTTTAAGGGGTTTGAATTGTTGTTAAATGATCATACGATCGGTCATATTTCTCATGTTAAGGTGATGCCAGCGAACATAGCATACGATAATGTAGCTGTAAGCCAAGCCCAGGATATATTCTGATGTTTAGTAGTGGTGAGTTTTAGGATGAGTTCCAAATGGCACGTTATTATCTTTTTTATAGTCCACTACATTTCACCAGGGCTCTGGCCAAAAAGTAGTGGACTAGGTTATAGGGTGCCATTTGGGATTTAGAGATTTAAGGATGGGACCGGCTCCTGTGTATAATACAGTGTGTACGTAGCTGTGTGTTTGTCGCGTGTGTGTGTGTGTGTGTAGTCTCGACCCACAGTGAAAACACACACACACACACACACACACCAGGGGACTTGACAAAGTGACCTTGTTTCTGTCTAGTTCTATTTCCCTCTTTATCACTTTTTAGTTTATTTGTTCTGTAAAATATTTAATGCTCCACAGTGTGCAGTTAAGGGCTTTTTCAGTGAGGACTCTTGTAGAGGGTTTTCAGTAGATCAGTAAACCGGGGAGGGAGAGGGGGGGAGGGGCACTGTGTAGTGGAAAATGTGTCTGGATGTGTTCATCGAAATAGCCACACACACACACACACACACACACCACACAGCAGAAACACAGACCACAGCTGCTGCTCCTTCATGCTCACACACAGATGTGAACACACTGGTAAACACACACACACACAAACAGGCACTCTCTCGCCAACAAACACACAAAGTGAGATAAATGGAGAAAGAGAGAGGGAATCAGGGGTCTTACTCTTCGTGGCTTGGCTGCCTCACAAGGCCTAGTGTTGCCAATCATGAAGCTCTCTCATCACCCGGGTCTTCTCTTCGGGCCCTCCATCTGAAAGAGAGATACTGCCCACCCACGCCCAGATCCCGGACGAACGGAGCGGAGAAAGAAGCCGAAACCAAGAAGGAAGAGAGAAGGAGCGACGGAAACGCGACGGCGAGGCATCGGCCGCGAGACGGGAGAGCGGAGAGCAGACGGAGAGGACAACACGGCAAAGCGGGGAAACGAGAAAGCGGGAGCCGAACAGCGAGAGGAAACGAGCTAGCGAAACGCGCACGGGACAGAGCGAAGAACAGAGAGAGGCAGGAAACGAAAGCGCTGAATAGGGAGGAAAGCCCCCAGGCAACGTCGCTCCACCCCCTCCCGAGGAACGCAAACCAGACACCCAATCAATCTTCTCAACATTACCTCTCTAAAAACGAACGGCCCTACAACCGACCACACCCACCCTCAAACCCACACCCTACCAGCCAACAAGCCACAACGCAGGCTAAGGTCCAAAAGGGCACAAACGTTAACACCCATCTCGCTTCACAACACCCCCCAGCACGAAAGGCAAAAAAAAGAGAGCGGCAAAAGAAGAAAGGAAGGACAAACGAAACAGACGCGCCAACACGAAAGAAAGGATCACCAAACATCCTCCCACCCTCCATCCCTCTCCCTACCCATACCAACCCTCTCTTCCTACCCCATCCTTCTCTCTTACCTCCTTCATTATCCTCTCTATTCTTCCCTCTCCCTCTTCATCCTTCCCTCTCTCCTTCTCTCCTTCCCTCTCTCCTTCTCTCCCCTTCCCAACTCTCCACCCCTCTCTCCTTCCCACCCTCCACCCCTCTCTCCTTCCCAGTCCACCCCTCTCTCCTTCCACCCTCCACCCCTCTCTCCTTCCCTCGGTCCACCCCTCTCTCCTTCCCTCGGTCCACCCCTCTCTCCTTCCCACGGTCCACCCCTCTCTCCTGCCCACGGTCCACCCCATCCTTCCCACGGCCACCCAGCTAGCTCACACGACACCCGCTCATTAAACCCATCCCACCCTAAAAAAAGCAAAGACAGGAGAAGGAAACACAATCTCCTGCCACACCTACACCACCAGATTGCCGCGCTACCCTCTTCACATATTTACCACCCTCCTCCCGTCCACCCTCAGACAGCCCTTCTCCCTCCTTATCAACCCTCCATCCCTCTCTCCTTCCCACCCTCCATCCCTCTCTCCTTCCCACCCTCCATCCCCTCTCCTTCCACCCCTCCATCCCTCTCCTTCCCATCCACCCTCCTCCCTACCTTCCCCATCCCCTCTACTTCCCACCCTCCTTCCCTTTCTCCTTCCCTCCATCCAGCCCTCTCTCCCTCCATCCCTCCATCTCTTTTTTAATAACTGACGTTGCCTTAGGTCTTTATTGAAGTTACAAACCAAATAAAAGGAGACATTCATTTTTAACAGAACAATTTTTAAACCACAAAAAAACACGACGAAATGTTTCCGTTTCTCTTTTACTCTTCCTCTTTTTAAAAAGGAGATCCTGTTGTTGTTTAGGAAAGAGGTCATCTAGAGGTCATCTAGAGGTCATCTAGAGGTCATCTAGATCTCTTTAGATGCAAATATCTATTCTAGGTCAATTATTACTGTGTGTATTATTACTATTATAATACCTAGTGTACGTCCCAAATGGCTCCATGCGTCCCAAATGGCACCCTGTTCCCTAAATAGTGCACTACTTTAGACCAGAGAATGGCACCCTATTCCCTATATAGTGCACTACTTTAGACCAGAGAATGGCACCCTATTCCCTATATAGTGCACTACTTTTGCGATAGACTAGCCTCCTGTACAGGGATTGTACTTGTACATCAAGCTGCCTCCCGCTACAGAAACAGGAGATAGGGCAGGAGCCTATGGGCTGTTCTGGCTATTTACTTACCTATAGGGCTCTGGTCAAAGGTAGTGCACTATATAGGGAATAGGGTGCCATTCTCTGGTCTAAAGTAGTGCACTATATAGGGAATAGGGTGCCATTCTCTGGTCTAAAGTAGTGCACTATATAGGGAATAGGGTTGCCATTCTCTGGTCTAAAGTAGTGCACTATATAGGGAATAGGGTGCCATTCTCTGGTCTAAAGTAGTGCACTATATAGGGAATAGGGTGCCATTCTCTGGTCTAAAGTAGTGCACTATATAGGGAATAGGGTGCCATTCTCTGGTCTAAAGTAGTGCACTATATAGGGAATAGGGTGCCATTCTCTGGTCTAAAGTAGTGCACTATATAGGGAATAGGGTGCCATTCTCTGGTCTAAAGTAGTGCACTATATAGGGAATAGGGTGCCATTCTCTGGTCTAAAGTAGTGCACTATATAGGGAATAGGGTGCCATTCTCTGGTCTAAAGTAGTGCACTATATAGGGAATAGGGTGCCATTCTCTGGTCTAAAGTAGTGCACTATATAGAGAATAGGGTGCCATTCTCTGGTCTAAAGTAGTGCACTATATAGGGAATAGGGTGCCATTCTCTGGTCTAAAGTAGTGCACTATATAGGGAATAGGGTGCCATTCTCTGGTCTAAAGTAGTGCACTATATAGGGAATAGGGTGCCATTCTCTGGTCTAAAGTAGTGCACTATATAGGGAATAGGGTGCCATTCTCTGGTCTAAAGTAGTGCACTATATAGGGAATAGGGTGCCATTCTCTGGTCTAAAGTAGTGCACTATATAGGGAATAGGGTGCCATTCTCTGGTCTAAAGTAGTGCACTATATAGGGAATAGGGTGCCATTCTCTGGTCTAAAGTAGTGCACTATATAGGGAATAGGGTGCCATTCTCTGGTCTAAAGTAGTGCACTATATAGGGAATAGGGTGCCATTCTCTGGTCTAAAGTAGTGCACTATATAGGGAATAGGGTGCCATTCTCTGGTCTAAAGTAGTGCACTATATAGGGAATAGGGTGCCATTCTCTGGTCTAAAGTAGTGCACTATATAGAGAATAGGGTGCCATTCTCTGGTCTAAAGTAGTGCACTATATAGGGAATAGGGTGCCATTCTCTGGTCTAAGTAGTGCACTATATAGGGAATAGGGTGCCATTCTCTGGTCTAAAGTAGTGCACTATATAGGGAATAGGGTGCCATTCTCTGGTCTAAAGTAGTGCACTATATAGGGAATAGGGTGCCATTCTCTGGTCTAAAGTAGTGCACTATATAGGGAATAGGGTGCCATTCTCTGGTCTAAAGTAGTGCACTATATAGGGAATAGGGTGCCATTCTCTGGTCTAAAGTAGTGCACTATATAGGGAACAGTGGTGCCATTCTCTGGTCTAAAGTAGTGCACTATATAGGGAATAGGGTGTCATTTGAGAAGCAGCCCTGATACTGTTGTTGGTTGTGTCAGACATGTTTTTACTGTATGACAACTTTGAATATTGAAATGCTGTTTTAGAAGTGATGTGTTTTATGAAGAAAAAAAAACAGACAAACTGAAGAACTAAATGTAGCGACAGGTTCTTGTTTTCCCACAATTCTGTTACACTTTTATGCAACTTTAATAAAAATATGTTAAAATGACTAACGTGTGTGTGTGTGTGTTCATATGTGGATGTGTGTGTGTGTGTGTGTGTGTGTGTGTGTGTTCATATGTGGATGTGTGTGTGTGTGTTCATATGTGGATGTGGGTGTGTGTGTTCATATGTGGATGTGTGTGTGTGTGTGTTCATATGTGGATGTGTGTGTGTGTTCATATGTGGATGTGTGTGTGTGTTCATATGTGGATGTGTGTGTGTGTGTGTGTGTGTTCATATGTGGATGTGTGTGTGTGTGGTCATATGTGTGTGTGTGTGTGTTCATATGTGGATGTGTGTGTGTTCATATGTGGATGTGTGTGTGTGTGTGTGTGTGTGTGTGTGTGTTCATATGTGTGTGTGTGTGTGTGTGTGTGTGTGTGTGTGTGTGTGTGTTCATATGTGGATGTGTGTGTGACAACGTGTTATGACACTGACATTGGAAATGGTTTTATCACCACCTGCAGGATGTTTGTCAGTATGTGCATCCCATTTTTATAATGTACTGTATACTGAACCAAAATATAAACTCAACATGTAAAGTGTTGGTCCCATGTTTCATGAGCTGAAATAAAAGATCCCAGAAATGTTCCATACGCACAAAAAGCTTATTTCTCTCAAATGTTGTGCACAAATTTGTTTACATCCCTGTTAGTGAGCATTTCTCCTTTGCCAAGATAATCCATCCACCTGACAGGTGTGGCATATCAAGAAGCTGATTAAACAGCATGATCATTACACAGGTGCACCTTGTGCTGGGGACAATAAAAGGCCACTCTAAAATGTGCAGTTTTGTCACAACACAATGCCACAGATGTCTCAAGTTTTGAAGGAGTTTGTAATTGAATGTTCATTTCTCTACCATAAGCCTCCTCCAACGTCGTCTTAGAGGATTTGGCAGTACGTCCAATATGCTTCACAACCGCAGACCACGTGTAACCACGCCAGCCCAGGACCTCCACATCCAGCTTCTTCACCTGCGGGATCGTCTGAGACCAGCCACCCAGACAGCTGATGAAACTGTGGGTTTGCACAACCGAAGAATTTCTGCACAAACTGTCAGAAACCGTTTCAGGGAAGCTCATCTGCGTACTCGTCGTCCTCACCAGGGTCTTGACCTGACTGCAGTTCGGCGTCGTAACCGACTTCAGTGGGCAAATGCTCACCTTCAATGGCTACTAGCACGCTGGATAAGTGTGCTCTTCACGGATGAATCCCGATTTCAACTGTACCGGGTAGATAGCAGACCACGTGTATGGCGTCGTGTGGGAGAGCGGTTTGCTGATGTCAACGTTGTGTACAGAGTGCCCCATGGTGGCGCTGGGGTTATGGTAACTACGCCACTCAGGAACATTCCATGTCGTCTTGTTATGTAACTCAAGTGTATATTTGGCCTTATTGTTTCAGGTTATTGTCCTGCTGAAAGGTGAATGTTTCTCTCCCTCCTCTTCATCTACAGTCTCCCTCCATTTCTCTCCCTCCTCTTCCTCTTCATCTACAGTCTCCCTCCATTTCTCTGCCTCCTCTTCCTCTTCATCTACAGTCTCCCTCCATTTCTCTGCCTCCTCTTCCTCTTCATCTACAGTCTCCCTCCATTTCTCTGCCTCCTCTTCCGATCAGACCACGTGTAAGGCGTTGTGTGGGGCGAGCGGTTTGCTGATGTCAACGTTGTGAACAGAGAGCCCCATGGTGGCGCTGGGGTTATAGTAAAGGGCAGGCATAAGCTACGAACACAATTTTGCATTTTATCGATGAATTAACCGAGAAACCGTGACGAGATCCTGAGGCCCATTGACGTGCCATTAATTCGCCGCCATCGCCTCATGTTTCAGCATGATAATGCACGGCCCCCATGTCGCAAGGATCTGTACACAATTCCTGGAAGCTGAAAATGTCCCAGTTCTTCCATAGCCTGCATACTCACCAGACATGTCACCCATAGAGCATGTTTGGGATGCTCTGGATCGACGTGTACGACAGCGTGTTCCAGTTCCCGCCAATATCCAGCAACTTCGCACAGCCATTGAAGAGGAGTGGGACAACATTCCACAGGCCACAATCAACAACCTGATCAACTCTATGCGAAGGAGATGTGTCACACCAGATACTGACTAGTTTTCTGATCCACGCCCCTACCTTTTTTTAAAGGTATCTGTGACCAAGAGATGCATATCTGTATTCCCAGTAATGTTTAATCCATAGATTAGGGCCTAATGGATTCATTTCAATTGACTGATTTCCTTATATGAACTGTAACTCAGTAAAATCTTTGAAGTTGTTGCATGTTGCGTTTATATTTTTGTTCAGTGTACAGTTGAAGTCGGAAGTTTACATACACTTAGATGTTTTTCAACCACTCCACAAATTTCTTGTTAACAAACTATAGTTTTGGCAAGTCGGTTAGGACATCTACTTTGTGCATGACACAAGTAATTTTTCCAACAATTGTTTACAGACAATTCCAGTGGGCCAGAAGTTAACATACACAAAGTTGACTGTGCCTTTTAACAGCTTGGAAAATTCCAGAAAATGATGTCATGGCTTTAGAAGCTTCTGATAGCCTAATTGACATAAATTGAGTCAATTGGAGGTGTACCTGTGGATGTATTTCAAGGTCTACCTTCAAACTCAGTGCCTTTGCTTGACATCATGGGAGAATCAAAAGAAATCAGCCAAGACCTCAGAAAACAAAAATGTAGACCTCCACAAGTCTGGTTCATCCTTGGGAGCAATTTCCAAACGCCTGAAGGTACCACGTTCATCTGTACAAACAATAGTACGCAAGTATAAACACCATGGGACCATGCAGTCGTCATACCGCTCAGGAAGGAGACGTGTTCTGTCTCCTAGAGATTAACGTACTTTGGTGCGAAAAGTGCAAATCAATCCCAGAACAACAGCAAAGGACCTTGTGAAGATGCTGGAGGAAACCGGTACAAAAGTATCTATATCCACAGTAAAACAAGTCCTATATCGACATAACCTGAAAGGCAGCTCAGCAAGGAAGAAGCCACTGCTCCAAAACCGCCATAAAAAAGCCAGACTACGGTTTGCAACTGCACATGGGGACAAAGATCGTACTTTTAGGAGAAATGTCCTCTGGTCTGATGAAACAAAAATAGAACTGTTTGGCCATAATGACCATCGTTATGTTTGGAAGAAAAAGGGTGTGCTTGCAAGCCGAAGAACACCATCCCAACCGTGAAGCACGGGGTGGCAGCATCATGCTGGCAATGCTACCAAATACTAATTGAGTGTATGTAAACTTCTGACACACTGGGAATGTGATGAAAGAAACAAAAGCTGAAATAAATCATTCTCTCTACTATTATTCTGACATTTCACATTCTTAAAATAAAGTGGTGATCCTAACTGACCTAAATCAGGGAATTTTTACTTGGATTAAATGTCAGGAATTGTGAAAAACTGAGTTTAAATGTATTTGGCTAAGGTGTATGTAAACTTCTGACTTCCAACTGTATATCGCAGGAGGTTGGTGGCACATTAATTGGGGAGGACGGGCTCGTGGTAATGGCTGTAGTGGAATGGTATCAAATACATCAAACACATGGTTTCCATGGTTTCCATGTGTTTGATGCCATTCCATTTAAACCTTTCCAGCTATTGTCATGAGATGTCCTCCCCTCAGCAGCCTCCACTGGTGCATAAATATACAGAAATCCTCGAAAACACATGAGTTGGTGACATTGATAGAATTTCCCATTGCTTCAAGAAATCAGTTTTTTAATGAACCGATTGGTTGTCGAGATCTCAGTTTTGGCCTCTGATTGGTTAGGACAGTACAGTAATATCTCACAGGATGGTTTCTATTGGCTATTCAGGTGTTAGAGCTCTGCGTTGATTGGCTAGATTGTAGAATTTTAGAGTCCGGCAAAAGTAGCAGTAGAACTGTACTGCAACTGAAAAGGAAGTAGCCTAGTTTGAATACTGTGATAATATAACTGTACTTTATAGTATTGGAGTATAGAACATACAAACCGTAAAAGGTAAGTAGGCTATTTTTCTTATTTATGCTTCGTTTCCGTATTTTACTACCGTTTGTTATTTACAGCCTAGTTGATCATCTGACCATCTCTCTGTCTGCCTCTTCTTCTTCATAATCCGCGTTAGAACAGCAAGTTGGCGTCCGAAACAACCCACTGTTCCTCTGTCAATACGATTTCATTTTCTGCATCATACATAGCAGCAGTGCTGTGAATGTCTCGGAAACATTTAGTCTTCTTTACTTTATATGCGATGATATGATAACACTACGTTCGATAGGGCTACAATGTTAACAACTACCACCTCTGTCGCAGACAGGGGATAGTGATCTCGCATACATTTGCTGTCAACAGCAAATAAATGATCAATCCAGGTATTGGACGTTTGTCCGTTGGATAGCCTAATAAAAAACGATTTAAAAATGCAATATTCGTTTACGTTTGTGTATTCGTTTGGTCGCGAGAGGCCGCGTACATTTCGTACAGTGTGATCTCAGTGCAGGCGACATCACGGAAGCCATACGGTAGCTCTCGAGTTGGAAGGACCATCCGGTGTAGTCTCTCGGATGACCACTGCGCCACCCGGCCCGCGGCGAGCCTACTTTTGCTGTTGTTGACATACGGGTAAAATGACTGTAGGTAGGCTATATTTCTATAATTCTATGTTTCTATCCAAAAAAGCCTAGAAGATGGAGGATATAGCTGCTAGGAATACTCTTGGTTATGAGGTGTAATTAATATTTGTGTATAAATGCATACATTAGGCCTATATTGTAAATAGGTTACTATGTCAGGCCTATATAGTTTATAAATATGTTATAATGGTTAAAGCTAGAATCCGTTAGTTGCTACGTACATGTTTAGACTTATAAATGAATTAATGAATTAATCAATGAATGATATACCAATTGATTCTTGAAGAATATAACTTATAAATGCCTCGTGAGCTTTGTTCAGCTTTAGTACCCAGTAATCAGAACCCAATATATATATATATATATATTTTTTTTACTCCAATGTTTGTAAACAATGTAAATGTAAACAAACACTTTATAGCCTTAAAACATGGTTAAAACTATAATTTTTATATAACGTGGAACCGGTTTGAAATGGCTAGCTAGTTAACGGTGCGCACTAACCTAGTTATTATTTCTGTCTTTCTTTCCTCTCACCCTCTGTCTTTCTCTCAGTGATGCCGGCCCAGCCCTCTGTCAGAGAACCAGAGGAAGAGATGGAAGTGGAGGGAGAGAGTGAACTACCAGAGGCCAACGGAGAGATGGAGGAAGAGAGGGAGAGAGAGAGAGGAGAGGGGGAGGAAGAAACCATGGAGGAGAGCACGGAGGAGAGGGAGAGCGACTCGGACGATAGCGAGGAGGAGGAAGAGGAGGAAGAGGAGAGTTCAGGTAAGATAACTGATGATGAAGACAGTTTTCTCTTCTTTTGTTTTCTCCTTTTTTGACTCTTTCTTTACTGACATAATGAAGAGCATCTAAAAGTATCTTCTCTCTCCCCCTCCCTGCTCTCTCTCTCTCTCTCTCTCTCCTCTCTCTCTCTCTCTCTCTCTCTCTCTCTCTCCCTCCCCCTCCCTGCTCTCTCTCTCTCTCTCTCTCTCTCTCTCTCTCTTCTCTCTCCCCTTCCCTGCTCTCTCCCCCTCCCTGCTCTCTCTCTCTCTCTCTCTCTCTCTCTCCCTCACTCTCTCCCGCTCGCTCTCTTGCTCTCTCTCTCCTCCCTCTCCCTCTTTCCCTCCCCCTCTCCTTTTCTCTCTCCCTCCCTCCCTCCCTCCCTCCCTCCCTCCCTCCCTTTCTCTTTCTCTTTCTCTAGAGATGGATGATGAGGACTGTGAGAGGAGGAGAGGAGAGTGCCTAGATGAGATGTCAGACCTAGAAAAACAGTTCCTGGAACTGAAAGACAAGTAAGTCTCATTGATGGATTGATTAATTGGTTGATTGATTGACGTTGATTGGTTGATTGATCCAAGGCTTAGGAAAAGGGATCATCAAGAAGGCGTTTTAAGGAACGACACGGAAGGTGTGTTCCACAACACGCTAGTGGAGTATGGATTATAGTTGATTATCCCATCCATTCCATGTGTCGTGACATGTGTCGAGTCACTCACCACCTTCCGGAGACATTTGAAACCCCACCTCTTTAAGGAATACCTGGGATAGGATAAAGTAATCATTCTACCCCCCCCCAAAAAAAATAAAAAAATAATAATAATTGTAAAGTGGTTATCCCACTGGCTATAGGGTGAATGCACCAATTTGTAAGTCGCTCTGGATAAGAGCGTCTGCTAAATGACGTAAATGTAATGTAAATGTGACATGACTTACTTTAATGTATGACTGTTATTTATTGAATCACCTAACTATGTTTAATTATCACTCTATTCAATTAATCATGTAACAATTAACTCATTAGGAATTTGGGGCACCACGGAATAAGTTGTTTACGAGTTACCATCTCCCAAATTAAACTCTTAGAAGATATATATGTTATATATCGATAACAGTCACTTATTCAGTAATTCCCTCTTATCAGTCTCGTTCTGAACGTCGCATAATCCTTGAACCTGCAAGAACCCTAACCTTATGGATGAATCAGCAATACACAAATTGGCTTAATTATTGATTTACTAACTAACTAAATAATAACACAATACAAACACACACACAGGTTACTGATTACTAACGTAATACAATGAAAACAGGTCCCTAGTGGACTGGGCTAACATTAGCATGTTCTTAGGAACGACGCAACTTGGAGTGGGTACAGCCCAAACCTCTGAGGTGCCTTATTGCTATTATAAACTGGTTACCAACATAATTAGAAGAGTAAAAATATATGTTTTGTGATACCCTGAGTGCTGGTTGGCTGAAAGCCGTGGTATATCAGACCGTATACCACAGCTTTCAGCCAATCAGTATTCAGGGCTCAAACCACCCAGTTTATATTTACTTACAGTACCAGTCAAAAGTTTGGACACACCTACTCATTCAAGGGATTTTCTTAATTTTTACTATTTTCTACATTGTAGAATAATAGTGAAGACATCAAAACTAAAAAAGTGTTAAACAAATCAAAATATATTTTTGATTTTAGATTCTTCAAAGTAGCCACCCTTTTCCTTGATGACAGCTTTGCACACTCTTGGCATTCTCTCAACCAGCTTCACCTGGAATGCTATTCCAACATTCTTGAAGGATTTCCCACATATGCTGAGCACTTCTTGGCTGCTTTTCCTTCACTCTGCGGTCGAACTCATCCCAAACCATCTCAATTGGGTTGAGTTCGGGTGATTGTGGAGGCCAGGTCATCTGATGCAGCACTCCATCACTCTCCTTCTTGGTCAAATAGCCCTTACACAGCCTGGAGGTGTGTTTTGGGTCATTGTCCTGTTGAAAAACAAATGATAGTCCCACTAAGCCCAAACCAGATGGGATGGCGTATCGCTGCAGAATGCTGTGGTACCCATGCTGGTTAAGTGTGCCTTGAATTCTAAATAAATCACAGACAGTGTCACCAGCAAAGCACCACCACACCTCCTCCTCCATGCTTTACGGTGGGAATTACACATGCAGAGATCATCCATTCACCTACTCTGCGTCTCACAAAGACATGGCGGTTGGAACCAAAAATCTCTAATTTGGACTCATCAGACCAAAGGACAGATTTCCACCGGTCTAATGTCCATTGCTCGTATTTCTTGGCCCAAACAAGTCTCTTCTTATTATTGGTGTCCTTTAGTAGTGGTTTCTTTGCAGCAATTCGACCATGAAGGCCTGATTCACACAGTCTCCTCTGAACAGTTGATGTTGAGATGTGTCTGTTACTTGAAATCTGTGAAGCATTTATTTGGGCTGCAATCTGAGGTGCAGTTAACTCTAATTAACTTATCCTCTGCAGTAGAGGTAACTCTGGGTCTTCCTTTCCTGTGGCGGTCCTCATGAGAGCCAGTTTCATCATAGCGCTTGATGGTTTTTGCGACTGCACTTGAAGAAACGTTCAAAGTTCTTGATATTTTCCTGATTGTCTAACCTTCATGTCTTAAAGTAATGATGGTCGTTTCTCTTTGCTTATTTGAGCTGTTCTTGCCATAATATGGACTTGGTCTTTTACCAAATAGGGCTATCTTCTGTATACCACCCCTACCTTGTCACAACACAACTGATTGGCTCAAATGCATTAAGAAGGAAATAAATTCCACAAATTAACTTTTAACAAGGCAAACCTGTTAATTGAAATGCATTCCAGGTGACTACCTCATGAAGCTGGTTGAGAGAATGCCAAGAGTGTGCAAAGCTGTCATCAAGGAAAACTGTGGCTATTTTGAAGAATCTCAAATATAAAATATATTTTGATTTGTTTAACACTGTTTAACAATGTGTTATTTCATAGTTTTGATGTCTTCACTATTATTCTACAATGTAGAAAATAGTAAAAATAAAGAAAATCCCTGGAATGAGTAGGTGTGTCCAAACTTTTGACTGGTACTGTATATATGATACAGAATATAGACTGATCGATTGACTGACCAATCTTGTTTTGTGTTGTGTGTGAATGGTTTTGTGTGTGTGTGCCTGTGTGTCTGTACGTGTGTGTGTGCGTGTGCGTGCACGTGTGTTTGTGTGTGTGTAGGTTGTTTCGTGAGCGGTTGAACCAGGTTAAGGTGAAGCTAGATGAGGTGTTGACTGGTAAAGCAGGAGAATATAGAGAACCACTGGCAACACTACAACACAACATGACACTACGCACACAGGTGGCAGGTAACTACTACTACTACTACTACTACTACTACTACTACTACTACTACTACTACTACTACTGTTACTACTACTACTACTACTACTACTACTGTTACTACTACTACTGTTACTACTACTAATACTACTACTACTACTACTGTTACTACTACTACTGTTACTACTACTACTACTACTGCTACTACTACTACTACTGTTAATACTACTACTACTACTGTTACTACTACTACTACTACTACTGTTACTACTACTACTTACTACTACTGTTACTACTACTACTACTACTGTTACTTTTTACTACTACTACTACTACTACACTGTTACTACTACTACTACTACTACTACTACTACTACTACTGCTACTACTACTACTTACTACTACTACTACTACTACTGTTACTACTACTACTAAACTAAGAACTATACTACTAACTACTGCTCTGCTACCTACTACACTACTACCTACTACTTACTAACTGTTACTACTCATCTATAATACTATACTACTACTACTGTTAATATACTACTAACTGACTACTACTACTACTGTTCCTACTACTACTACTAAACTACTACTGTTACACTACTACTACTTACTACTACTGTTACTACTACTACTACTACTAACTCTACTACTACTACTACTACACTATACTGTTACTACTACTAACTTTACTGTTTATTACTACTACTTACTGTTACTACTACTACTACTACTACTACTACTACTGTTACCACTACTACGTTTATACTACGACTGACTAACTACTGTTACTGTAACTACTACTTTACTACTACTACACGCTACTACTGGTTTTTGGTACTACTACTACTACGACTACTACACTACTACTACTACTACTAACTTACTGTTACTACTACTACTACTACTACTACTATGTTACTTACTACTACTACTACTACTGTTACTACTACTACTACTACTAGTACTATGTTACTATCTACTACTGTTACTACTAACTACTCTACTACTACTACTACTGTTACTACTACTACTACTACTACCATGTTACTACTACTACTACTACTACAGTAACTTACTACTACTACTACTACTACTACTACTACTGTTAATACTACTGTTACTACTACTCACTACACTACTACTGCTACTACTACTACTACTACTGTTACTATACTACTATACACTATACTACTACTACTACTACTACACTATACTACTACTACTACTACTGCTGCTACTCACTACTACTTACGACTACTACTACTACTACTACTACTAACTACTACTACTACTACTCTGTTACCACTACTACTACTACACTACTCCTACTACTACTACTGCTGCTACTACTACTACTACTGCCTCCTACTACTATACTACTACTACACTACTGTTAATACTAACTACTACTAGTACTGTTACTACTACTACTACTTTACACTACTACTACTACTACTACTACTGCTACTACTACGACTACTTGCTACTGCTACTACTACTACTACTACTACTGACTACTACTACTACTGCTACTAACTACTACTACTACTACTCTACTACTACTACTACTTCTGCTACTACTACTACTACTACTACTACTACTGCTACTACTACTCTTCTACCACTTACTTACTCTACTCTACTACTTACTACTACTCTACTACTCTACTACTCTACTACTCTACCTACACTACTCTACTACTACTACTACTCTACTAATACTTCCTACTCTACTACTATACTACTTACTATACTACTACTCTACTCTACCTACTTACACTCTACTACTACTTACTACTTACTACTCTAGACACTACTACCTACTACTCTACTCTACTACTCTCACTACTACTCTCTACTACTACTACTCTACTACTACTTACTCTACTACTACCTCTACCTATACTCTCCTACTTACTACTCTACTACTCACTCTACTCTACTCTACTATCTACCCTACTACTCTACTACTAACTACCTACTCACTACTACTACTTACTTATACGACTACTACTTCTACTACTACTACTACTACTCTTACTACTCTACTAACTACTACTACTACTCTAACTACTCTATCACTCTACTACTATACTACTACTACTCACTCTACTACTCTACCTACTACTACTAACTCTACTTACTATACTACTACTACTCTCTACTAACTAACTACTACTCTACTATCTTACTCTCCTTACTCACTTACCTACTACAAACTACTACTACACTCTATCTACTACTACTACTCACTACTCTACTACTTACCTACTACTACTCTACTCTACATCTACTTACTACTACTACTACTCACGCTACTCTACTACTACACTACTTACTTTACTACTCACTACCTACTACTACTCTACTACTACCTACTCTACTAATCTACACTATACTTACTCTACTACTACCTTCTACAGTTACTACTTACTTACTACTACTACTACTACTTATATACTACATACTACTACTCTAACTACTTACTCTACTCCCTACTACTATACGAACTACTACTACTTACTACTACTCTACTATCTACTACTACTACACTCTACTATTACTACATACCTTACTCTTACTAATACTCTACTACTACTTACTACTCATTACTCTACTTACTACACTATACTACTCTACTCTACTCACTACCTACTTCTACTACTCTACCTACTCTACTACTCTACTTACTCCCTTTTACCTACTTCTACTTACTACTTACTTACTACAAATCTACCTACTCTCCCACACTACTACTTACTACTTCACTCTATAAACTCTACTACACTCTTCTCCGCTCCACTCACTTACTCTACCCTATCTACTACGACCTTAACTCCCCCCTACTCTCTACTCTACTCTTACCCACTTTATACTACCTCCCTTACTTTCACCCCCTACCCAAAACTCCCTACTCCCCTCTCTTCCCCTCTACTCTACCTTTTTCCCCCGCCTTAAACCCTCCCCCTACTACTCTACCTCCCTACTTACATCACCCCTACCTCCCCCCTACCCTTTAACCTTAGCTACCTATACCCTCTACTCACTATCTCCCCTCTACCTACCTCTACAAACCCCTCTATTTCCCTACTACCTCTATACCTACTTACCTACCTACACCACTTACCCACTACCCCTACTCTAACCCCTACCCCACCCTTACTCTACTACTCAAACCCTACTCTACTACCAATCTCCCTACCCCTCTCTACCCCTACTCTCTACGTACCCCCCCCTTACACCTTCCCCTTTAAC
>LR778291.1:31213375-31292410 GCA_902810595.1 Coregonus sp. 'balchen'
GACCAAACCCGACAGAACCGAAGCACGAGACCCGACGAGGACACAGAACCACGAGACCCGCGAAGAGACCGACGAGGCCCCACGAAAACCCCGACGAGACAGAGAACCCGACGAGAACGACGAGACCACGAGACCGACAGAACCGAGAGAACCACGAAAACCCTACGTACCCGAACCTCCCTAGCCCTACATACACAACCCACGATAACCCGATACCACAACCCTACTAACCCTACTATAACCCACCTATATCCCACATACCACATAGAACAAGAAACTCCACTTATACCACATAACCCCTACGATACCAATACCAAACCTCCCTAGAACTATACCCTACGTAACCTAAGATCCCACAATACCCCCAACTATGCCACTAACCACAACCCTACAAACCTACATTACCACATACCCACAAACCATATACCAAACCACATAACTAACCTACTAAACTACTATAAACTAGACCCAACTAGACACAACCGACTAAAACCAGGGAGAACCTACTAAAACATACTATCCCCCATATAACACAAAGACCCCACTATACCAATACATAGACCCCCTACTATAACCCGTACCCACAGACCCTACGATACCACTAAAACCACTTACACATACCCCGACAAACTACTATACACAAACCCCCTAATAAAACACTAACCTAATACCAAGTACCCGACTAAAACTAACCACGGACCCACAAGACCCACACCGAGACCCCGACGAGAACCGGAGAGAGGAGGCCCGGAACCACGAGACCACGACAGATCGCGGGGGATCCGGGACGGACCAACGAGCCCCACGAAACCGGGACAGACACGAGACCCCGGGGGACGAGAACCGACGGAGAAAAGAGACCCGAAGGAGAACCGACGAGACCCGAGACCCGACGAGAAACGACGAACCACGAGACAGAGAGACCAACGGACCGACGAGAACCGACGAGAACCACGAGACCACGAACAACCAACACAAACCGATAACCGAATAGACCACGAGACACAGACGAGAACAACGAGACAACGACGAGAAACCGACGAGAGAACGAGACCCCGACGAGAACCGACGAGAGTCACGAGGACCCAGACGAGAAGGAGAGACTAACGGGACCTACGACGAGAACAGACGAACAAAACGAGACCCGACGAGAACCGACGAAGACACGGAGACCCGACGAGAACCGACGAGACCACAGACCGCGACGAGACCACGAGACCCGACGGAGAACCGAGAGAACGACGAGACACGAGACCGCCGAGAAACGACGAGACCACGAGACCCGAAGAGGGGGTGTGTGGGGGGGGGGGGTGGGGGCACGGGGGGGGGGTGACCACGAGAACGACGAGAACCGACCGAGACCACGATACCCGAAGAGAACCGACGAGACCACGAGACCCGACGAGAACACGCGACCAACGAGACCCAGAAGACGAGACCGAGAGACCACGAGACCCGAAGAACCGACGAGACCACGAGACCCGGAGAGAACAGACGAGACCACGAGACCCGACGATACACCGACGAAGACCCACGAGACCCCGACGAGAACCGGACTAGAGCACGAGGACCGACAGAAACCGACGAGGACCACGAGAACCGACTAGACCACGGACCCGACTGAGAACAGACTTCGTTGTTCATTATATAACCGACAGACAGAGACCCTACGAGAACCGGACGATACCACGAGGACCCGACAGGCCACTATGACCACTAGACCCCGACGAGAACCGACGATACCACGATACCCCACGATAACCGAAGATACCCACGAGCCCGACGAGGACCACGAGACCCGACGAGAACCGATCGAAGAACCACGAGACCCGACGAGAACAGACGAGACACGAGACCAGACGAGAAGCGACGAGGGAACGAGACACCGACGAGAAACAGACGAGACACGAACCGACGATAAACCGACGTAGACACGAGACCAGACGAGAACGACGTAGACCACGAGACCCGACGAGAAGCGGACGAGACCACGAGAACCAGACGAGAACCGACGAGAGCACGAGACCCGAAGAAACCGACGAGACCAGAGGAGCCGACGAGAAGCGAAGAGACCAGAGCGACCCGACGAGAACCGACGAAACAGCGAGACAAGACGAGAACGCGACGAGACCAGAGACCCGACGAGAACCGCGGAGCACGAGGACCCGACGAGAACCGACGAGACCACTAGACCCGAGAGAAGCGTACGAGACACGAGACCCGACGAGGAAACCGACGAGACCACAGACCCGACGAGAACCGACGGACACGAGACCCGATAGAACCGACGAGACCCCGAGACCCGACGAGAACAGACGAGACAACGAGTACCCGCGAGAACAGACGAGACCACGAGGACCCGACGAGAAACGCGAGACCACGAGACCAGACGAGAACCGACGAGACCGACGAGACCACGAGACCGACGAGACCTCGAGACCCGACGAGACGCGACGAGACCACGAGGCCCGACGAGAACCGACGAGACCACGAGACCCGACGAGATACAGACGGAGACGAGACCCCGCGAGAACGACGAGACACGAGGGCCCGACAGCACCGCATTCTAGACCACGAGATCCCGACGAGAACCGAAGAGACCACGAGACCCGACGAGAACCGACGAGAGCCACGAGACCCGACGAGAAAGACGGAGACCACGAGGCCGACAGAACCGACGAGACCCCACGGAGACCCCGACGAGAACAGACGAGAACCAAGAGACCCGAAAGAGGAAACGACGAGGTACCACTAGACAGACAGAACCGACTCGACCAAGAGACCCCTACGAAACCTACGACGAGCACGGAGCCCGACTGCTACGACGAGACCACGATACCCCTCTAGTAACCGACTATACCACTATACCCGAATAGACCCTACGAGATTCACGAAACCCTACTATAACGCCTAGACCACTAGACCACGAACCCCTACGATAACCTACTATACCAACTATACCTACTTTTTTATGTAAACTTTATTGTGGTGAGTGTATTTGATGTATTTCGTTTATTTGGAGGGATTCGTCGTACTATTACCCCCTGTGTTGTTGGTCCCCCTATAGTACCACCTAGACCCTACTATACTTTTGACTTATACCACTAGACCCCTACTGTAAATGATTATAATTCGTAGTACCACTAGATCATGATTGTAACGATAACTATGGTATACACTACTAGACCCTACTAGAACCGATATACACTATACCCCTTTTATAACTACTAACCACGAGAACACCGACGTCACCGAGATACACGAGACCAGGTGTAGTTTCGACATTGTGATGAAACGACGATACCACGAGCCCCGACGAGAACGACGAGACCACGGAGACCCGCGAGTAACCGACTAGAGCACGAGACCCGCCGAGCACGCGACGAGACCACAGACCCCGACAGAAAACACGAGGGACACCGGACCCCGACGAGCCCACGAGACCCGACGAGAACCGACGAGACCACGAGGCCTCGACGAGAAACGGACGACACCACGAGACCGACAGAACCGACAGACCACGCGACCCGAGGAGAACCGACGATGACCCACGAGACCCCGACGAGACCACGAGACCCCGACGGACGCGACGAGACCACGAACCGACGAGAGACCGGACGAGGACGACGAGACCCGACGAGAACCGAACGAGACCACGAGACCCCGACGAGAACCGACGAGACCAAGATGACCCCGACGAGAACCGACGGAGGGCAAGAAGGACCCGACGAGAGGCCGACGAGGACACGAGGCCCGACGAGAAGCGGACGAGAGCAGAGAACCGGACGAGAACCGACCGACCAGAGACCCGACGAGACACGACGCGACCACGGACCCCGAAGAGAACCGAAGAGACCCACGAGACCCCGACGAGACCAACGAGACCCGACGAGGACCACGAGACCACGCGACCCGACGAGAACCGACGAGACACGAGACCACGACGAGAACCGACGAGACCAAGAGACCCGAGAGAACCGACGAGACCACGAGACCCGGACGAGGACCGACGAGACCACGAGACCCGACGAGGAACCGACGAGACCCACGAGACCAGACTGAGAAACCGACGATACCCACGAGACCTCGACGAGAACGACAGAGACCACGAGACAACCGACGAGAACCGACGAGACCACGAGACCCGACGAGAACGACGAGACCACGAGACCCGACGAGACCCCAGGAGACCGACGAGAACACGAGACCACGGAGGCCGACGAGAAACCGAAGACACCACGAGATCCGCCGACGAGAACCGACGAGCCCAAGAGACCCCGACGCGAACCGACGAGACCACGAGACCCACGAGAACCGACGAGAACACGAGACCCGACGAGAACCGGACGAGACCACGAGACCCGACGAGAAACGACAGACCACGAGAACCCACTGAGAACCGACGAGACCAAAGAGAAATCTTTGCCCTTCTCTATTTTTCTATACCCGCTTCCTTCTCCTCGCTATCTCTATTTTCCTTGCGTCTTAATCTTTCCTCACGTGTAGGCTTCGTTGCAATGGCGTGTTAGTGGGACTACGTAGAACTACTCTACCACTATACCCGACGATAACCTACTAATACCACGATACCCTACTATGAACCCTAATACACCACTATAACCCTACTATAAACTTACTATAACCACGATGTCCCCTACGTATAACCGACTAGACCACTGATACCCCTACATACAACCTATACCCTATAACGATTTACTTACCAACTATACCCTTACTATAACCTACTATACCACTATACCCTACTATAACCTACTATACCACTATACCCTACTATAACCTACTATACCACTATACCCCTATCTATAACCTACTATTCACTATACCCCTACTATATGGCTGACATCCCACTGATTCCCTACTATAACCCTACTTATAATCATAATTATACCCTACTATAATCCTACTATACCATATACCATACATACCACTATACCATACTATAACGCTCCATTATATACACTATACCACGTCACTAGTATACTACTATATATCGACACCTATGTAGCACTATAGCGTAAGAACGCGCTACTTATCCACTTATACCTACTATAACCTATATACCACTATAAGGCCATACATACAAATATACCATACTATAGCTAATATACCACTATACCCTACTATAACCTACTATACCACTATACCCTACTATAACCTAATATACCACTATACCCCTACTATAACCTACTATACCACTATACCCCTACTATAACCTACTATTTCACTATACCCCTACTATATGCTACTATACCACTATTCCCTACTATAACCTACTATATCACTATACCCTACTATAACCTACTATACCACTATACCCTACTATAACCTACTCTACCACTATACCCTACTATAACCTAATATACCACTATACCCCTACTATACCACTATACCCTACTATTACCTACTATACCAATACCTACTCTACCTACTAGACATCTACCACTACTATCACCTACTATACCACTATTACCCTACTTAAACCTTACCTACACTATACCCTTTATATTAACCTACTATACCACTTACCCTACTTAACCTACTATACACTATTACCCCTATCCTATAAACCTACTATACCACTATACCCCTACTATTAAACTTACTATACCACTATACACCTACTATAACCTACTATACCACTATACCCTACTATAACCTACTATACCACTACTATACCCTACTATACCACTATACCCTACTATAACCTACTATACCACTATATCCCCTACTATAACCTACTACACCACTATAACCCTACTATAACCTACTATACCACTATACCCCTACTATAACCTACTATACCACTATACCCTACTATAACCTACATAACAACTATACCCTACTATAACCTACTATACCACTATACCCTACTAGAAAATACATACCATATACCCAGTTACTATACCTACTCTACCACTATAACCTACTATAAACTACTATACCACTATACCCCACTATAACCTACTATACCACTATACCCTACTATAACCTACTACACCACTATACCCTACTATAACCTACTATACCACTATACCCCTACTATAAACCTACTATACCACTATACCCTACTATACCACTATACCCCTACTATACGCTACTATACCACTATACCCTACTATATCCTACTATACGACTATACCCTACTATAACCTACTATACCACTATACCCCTACTATAACCTACTATACCACTATACCCTACTATAACCTAAAAACTATTTCATATACCCCTATATATGATACTATACCACTATTCCCTTTACTATAAAACCTATAGATAATGCATTCACATATACCCCCTACTATAACCTACTATACCACTATACCCTACTATACCACTATACCCTACTATAACCTAATATACCACTATACCCCTACTATACCACTATACCCTACTATTACCTACTATACCACTATACCCTACTATAACCTACTATACCACTATACCACTACTATAACCTACTATACACTAGACCCTACTATAACATCCTATTCACCATCTTATACCCTACATACCTACTATACCACTTACCCTACATAAACCTACTAACACCCACTATACCCTACTATAACCTACTATACCACTCTACCCTACTGTATAAACTACGCTACCCATATACACCTACTATAACCTACTATACCACTATACCCTACTATAACCTACTATACCACTATACCCTACTATAACAGTTATACCCTACTTATCACCTACTTACCCACATATCCTACTTAACCTACTACAACCACTTACCTACTATAACCTACATATACCACACTATCCCCTACTATAAACTACCTTTACCACATACACCTACTATAACCTACCTACCACTATAACACGACTATGAACCTACTACCCACTATACCCCACTGTACCACTATACCTACTATACCCTACTATACCACTATATCCTACTATAAACCTAACTTACACCACTATACCCCTACTATAACCTACTATAAAAAACCCACCCCCACACTTTCTAGCCCCTCACATAACCTATATATCACTATACCCTCATTAACCTCCTATACCACGATACCCTTACTATACACACTATACCCTTATATAACTACGATACAAATACCCCTGAGACGTATAGACCTACTATTACCACTCTACCCTACTATACTACTAGTAACAACCTTATACCCTACTGATAAACCTACTATACCACTATTACAATACTATAAAATACTATTACCACTATAACCCTACTATAACGCCTGTACTATACACTATACACTACTATAACCTACTATAAAACTATACCCTACTTTTAATAACTACTCTACACTATTACCCTACTATAACCTACTATACCACTATACCCTACTATAACCTTACCACTACACCACTATACCCCTACTATTATAACCTATATACCACTATACCCCTACTATAACCTACTATACCACTATACCTTACTATAACCTACTATACCACTATACCCTACTATAACCTACTATACCACTATACCCCTACATAATAACTACTATACCACTATACCCCTACTATAACCAACTCTACCATTACCCTAGCTATAACTACTATAACACTATGCCCCTACTAGAACTTACTATACCACTATACCTACGAGAACCGACGAGACCACGAGACCCGACGAGAACACGAGACCAACGAGACCCGACGAGAACCGAGACACCCCGAGGACCCCGACGAGAACCGAAGAGACCACGAGAACCACGACGCGAACCGGCCGCGACACGAGAGGACCCACGACGAGAACCGAACGAGACCAAGAACCCGACGAGAACCGACGAGACCACGAGACCCGACTATAACCTACTATACCACTATACCCCTACTATAACCTACTATACCACTATACCTACTATACTACTTATTTTATACCACTATACCCCTACTATACCACTATCCACCACAGAGGTCAATTGTTAGGAATCTGCAACAACATACAATAATTTCCCCAGCTAGCGATTGGTGTTTATTTGTCTGCATGCCTCAGGAGTGGTTGGGAGGGGATGGGAGAGGCTGGGAGGAGTTGGGAGGGGTTGGGAGGGGTTGGGAGGGGTTGGGAGTGGCTGGGAGGGGCTGGGAGGGGCTGGGAGGGGTTGGGAGGGGTTGGGAGGTGCTGGGAGGGGTTGGGAGGGGTTGGGAGAGGCTGGGAGGGGTTGGGAGTGGCTGGGAGGGGTTGGGAGGGGTTGGGAGGGGTTGGGAGGGGTTGGGAGTGGCTGGGAGGGGTTGGGAGGGGTTGGGAGGGGTTGGGAGTGGCTGGGAGGGGTTGGGAGGGGTTGGGAGGGGTTGGGAGTGGCTGGGAGGGGTTGGGAGGGGTTGGGAGGGGTTGGGAGAGGCTGGGAGGGGTTGGGAGTGGGTTCATAGCGCCTTCAATGGTGGCTACACAATTGGACAAGGAAGTACTGCTCCTATCAGACTATAGACTTTTACAACGCCAGGGAAAATAAGTCAACCTAGGTATCCTGCAATGTCCTGGCAGACAGGAACATCGTTGAGACAAGTCCAATACTCTATTGAACAAGGACAACAATATCTACTCACTGCTAGTGTGATCGTGCAATCGGCGAAACACAAAGGCCACAATAATTACTACTAAACATGACTCCATTCATTTCTAGATCAGACAACATGCTCAATCAGCTGATGACATCATTGGTTGAACTGTTCCGGCTCCAAAATTCTAAAATACCGCTAAAGTGCATAATTATGTCTGAAACTCCCTCTCATCACTCATATGTAGGGAAACCCAAATAGTGTCTAGCGCTGAAGTGTCCCTTTAAAGGGGCAATTTGCAGTTCAAACAATAACAAAGTGGATACCCCACCACTGATTTACAGATTGCCCCTTTAAAAGCAGGCTATAAAATGCATTCTACAAACCAACAACAAACAGGTATCATTATAGTTCAAACGTACAAGTGTGAGCTAGGGACCTTGACCTCCTGAATGCTGGGGTTGATTTTGAAATAGGTTGGCTGCAGTGTAGAGTACACCTTTGTTCCTGGAGTGTCCAGTAGAGGGCGGTAATGCAGTCGTCACTGCTCTGCGTTCATCTGCTGCTTTTGGCTCCTGACTCAGCATCCACGGGGTTCAGTAAAAAAAAAAATTGTAGAATGAGTGACATGATGAGAAAGTGAGAAGGGGGAGGAGGGAGAAAGAATAGGAAAAGAGAGAGGATAATGAGTTGTTGATTCTGTCTGAGAGTCATGTCCCTGTGTTGTTGATTCTGTCTGAGAGTCATGTCCCTGTGTTGTTGATTCTGTCTGAGAGTCATGTCCCTGTGTTGTTGATTCTGTCTGAGAGTCATGTCCCTGTGTTGTTGATTCTGTCTGAGAGTCATGTCCCTGTGTTGTTGATTCTGTCTGAGAGTCATGTCCCTGTGTTGTTGATTCTGTCTGAGAGTCATGTCCCTGTGTTGTTGATTCTGTCTGAGAGTCATGTCCCTGTGTTGTTGATTCTGTCTGAGAGTCATGTCCCAGGTTCTACCCCCCCCAGTGGAGCCAGTATAAAGGGTCTGGAGACCTGGGGGGATTCAGACCCGAGTTAAGCACAAGTTAATGGAACCTAATTCCCTTTTTATGCACTTTTCTCTCTATTCGTATTCTTACCTTGAACTTTCAGCATGAGAACAGCATGCTATTCACCCACTATTTGTTGGGGGTGGAGCTCTAATAAATGAAGGCGTGGCGGGGGGTGTGTCTACAGATACGCCGTATTCTGACCTTGGCTTCATTCCCTCATAATTCCACCACCTTTACACGCCATGAAACCATGAATAAGGTCGATAGACACAACACCATTCTCCATGCACTGTAATTGACTCATTGATAAGAGATATTGATAAGAGCTGGGTAAATGAGGAACTGTGTGAATGAGGGGATTGTAAATGTAAATGACAATAGTTTTAGATCTATTTTACCTTCTGATCGCTGGAGACAAATGTGAAACCAGTCATGTGGCAGCAAACTGAAGCATATCAACTTATCACCTTTCCCACAGTAATGTTTATGACATGCTGCCCTTATACAGCGCCTTCAGAAAGCATTCATACCCCTTGACCTATTCCACATTTTGTTGTTACAGCCTGAATTCAAAATGGATTAAATAGGGTTTTTTCTCAACCATCTACACACAATACCCCATAATGACAAAGTTTAAGCATGTTTTTAGACATTTTCAGCTAATTTATTGAAAAAGAAATATATAAATATCTCATTTACATAAGTATTCACACCAATGAGTCAATACTTTGTAGAAGCACCTTTGGCAGTGATTACAGCTGTGAATCTTTCTGGGTAAGTCTTAAAGAGCTTTCCACACTTGGATTATGCAACATTTGGCCATTAAAAAAATTATTCATGTTCTGTCAAATTGGTTGTTGATTATTGCTAGACAACCATTTTCAGGTCTTACTAAAGATTTTCAAATAGATTTAAGTCAAAACTGTAACTCGGCCACTCAGGAACATTCACTGTCTTCTTGCTAAGCAACTCCAGTGTAGATTAGGCCTTGTGTTTTAGGTTATTGTCCTGCTGAAAGGTGAATTCATCTCCCAGTCTCTGCTGGAAAGCAGACTGAACCAGGTTTTCCTCTAGGATTTTATTTTTTATCCTGAAAAACTACCCAATCCTTAACAATTATAAGCATACCCATGATGCATCCACCACTATGCTTGAAAATATGGAGAGTGGTACTCAGTAATATGTTTTATTGGATTTGCCCTCAAACATAACACAGGCGTACTGAGACGCCGTTGAAGGTTTCCCCGGCTGTCTCAGAGGAGCTCTAGGGGTACATTGCCCAGTTACTCGGGCATGGCATGGTTTTGTAGGGGGGGGGGGGGGGGGGGGGGGCTTTCACTATTACTCCCAGGGACTGTCCGAGTCAACTTTTAGCAAAGTGACATCACGGCTCTGCTGCAAGGACCCGAGAGAGAGAGAGAGAGTGTGGACACGACAGGAGGAGAGAGCGGTAACGAGTGGAGAGGAGCCGAATTCAGAAAGTAACCTACGTCGGAGTAACGTTTGAGAAAGAGGACTGGAAGACGATTGTTACATATATATACCTACTGACTGTCATTTCGCCGTAGGGATTGACGTGAGTTCAATCGATGAAGCTAGCTACCAGCCGGAGTGATGCTAGCTAGCTACCAGCCGGAGTGATGCTAGCTAGCTACCAGCCGGAGTGATGCTAGCTAGCTACCAGCCGGAGTGATGCTAGCTAGCTACCAGCCGGAGTGATGTTAGCTAGCTACCAGCCGGAGTGATGCTAGCTAGCTACACTCTCTTTACAGTGGGGGAAAAAAAGTATTTAGTCAGCCACCAATTGTGCAAGTTCTCCCACTTAAAAAGATGAGAGAGGCCTGTAATTTTCATCATAGGTACACGTCAACGATGACAGACAAATTGAGATTTTTCACGTTGTAGGATTTTTAATGAATTTATTTGCAAATTATGGTGGAAAATAAGTATTTGGTCACCTACAAACAAGCAAGATTTCTGGCTCTCACAGACCTGTAACTTCTTATTTAAGAGGCTCCTCTGTCCTCCACTCGTTACCTGTATTAATGGCACCTGTTTGAACTTGTTATCAGTATAAAAGACACCTGTCCACAACCTCAAACAGTCACACTCCAAACTCCACTATGGCCAAGACCAAAGAGCTGTCAAAGGACACCAGAAACAAAATTGTAGACCTGCACCAGGCTGGGAAGACTGAATATGCAATAGGTAAGCAGCTTGGTTTGAAGAAATCAACTGTCGGAGCAATTATTAGGAAATGGAAAACATAACAATCTCCCTCGATCTGGGGCTCCACGCAAGATCTCACCCCGTGGGGTCAAAATGATCACAAGAACGGTGAGCAAAAATCCCAGAACCACACGGGGGGACCTCGTGAATGACCTGCAGAGAGCTGGGACCAAAGTAACAAAGCCTATCTGCTAAATGGCATATTAAATCAATTAATTAATTAATTTACGCCGCCAGGGACTCAAATCCTGCAGTGCCAGACGTGTCCCCCTGCTTAAGCCAGTACATGTCCAGGCCCGTCTGAAGTTTGCTAGAGTGCATTTGGATGATCCAGAAGAGGATTGGGAGAATGTCATATGGTCAGATGAAACCAAAATAGAACTTTTTAATAAAAACTCAACTCGTCGTGTTTGGAGGACAAAGAATGCTTAGTTGCATCCAAAGAACACCATACCTACTGTGAAGCATGGGGGTGGAAACATCATGCTTTGGGGCTGTTTTTCTGAAAAGGGACCAGGACGACTGATCCGTGTAAAGGAAAGAATGAATGGGGCCATGTATCGTGAGATTTTGAGTGAAAACCTCCTTCCATCAGCAAGGGCATTGAAGATGAAACGTGGCTGGGTCTTTCAGCATGACAATGATCCCAAACACACCGCCTGGGCAACGAAGGAGTGGCTTCGTAAGAAGCATTTCAAGGTCCTGGAGTGGCCTAGCCAGTCTCCAGATCTCAACCCCATAGAAAATCTTTGGAGGGAGTTGAAAGTCCGTGTTGCCCAGCGACAGCCCCAAAACATCACTGCTCTAGAGGAGATCTGCATGGAGGAATGGGCCAAAATACCAGCAACAGTGTGTGAAAACCTTGTGAAGACTTACAGAAAACGTTTGACCTGTGTCATTGCCAACAAAGGGTATATAACAAAGTATTGAGAAACTTTTGTTATTGACCAAATACTTATTTTCCACCATAATTTGCAAATAAATTCATTAAAAATCCTACAATGTGATTTTCTGGATTTTTTTTCTTCTCATTTTGTCTGTCATAGTTGACGTGTACCTATGATGAAAATTACAGGCCTCTCTCATCTTTTTAAGTGGGAGAACTTGCACAATTGGTGGCTGACTAAATACTTTTTTTCCCCCACTGTATGTCCTGAAAGAAGAGGACATCTAAAGTCGTGGATTGGTATGGTATTCAGTTGTTTGACATTACATAGGATAAGAAAGGACACTGTTAATGAACATTTAATTAGCCATCCAAAGGAGAAGATTCAGGCAACGATGTTGCAAACAACTTTTTATTATTGTACTATTCCCTGCCAGTCCTCATACAGACTCCCTCCTTGTACACCGGCTGTCATTCTGTATTTTAGTTTGTTTGATATTGAGAACAGTTGCACAGGGGGGGGGGGAGAGTTCAAGATGAGGGTGTCGGTTAGGGCGTGGTGAGGAGGAGGGGGTGAGAAAGAGGTGAGGCGCTGGTCAGACAGTCTCTTTTGGGCCTTCGTGTTTAAGTGGTTTCCTTGTCCTCTTTCTGAGGCTCCTCCCCTTCCTTTCTCTCATCCCTTTCTCTCACTCCCTCCGTCAACCTTTTAACAGTAATCAGAGCCTAAAAGACGAGCAACAGAGAGAGAGAGAGAGAGAGAGAGAGAAAGAGAGAGAGAAAAGAATGAGAGAAAGAGAGAGGGAGGAGGTAGTTAGTAGATAAAAACTGTCTCCTCGCCGTAAAACGATCCTCCCTCTTTTTCTCCTCTTTCTTCTTGGGGAGTTTATCTCTCCTTCTGACATGAGGCTGGAGACATGTTGTTCTCAGACCCTATCCTCTCTCCTTCCATCTCTCTCTCTCCTGTCATTCTCTCTCTCTCTCTCTCTCTCTCTCTCTCTCTCTCTCTCCTCTCTCTCTCTCTCTCTCTCTCTCTCTCTCTCTCTCTCTCTCTCTCTCTCTCTCTGTCCGTCGCTCTCTCTTTTTTGTTTGGTTCATTCATTCGTAGTCTTTTGGCTGTGTATTTGTTTCCAGAGATAGCTAGCTTTCCACCAGGTACGAGTTTATTAGGAGGAGTGTATTCTCTGGGAAACAGAGAGCATGACTCCTCAAAGTTTCACGTTTCCAGGGTCAGTGCCAATACCATATTTACAATTAGATATGTATAGGGGTAAGGTGACTAGGCATTAAGATATGATAAACAGAGTAGCAGCAGTGTATATGATGACTCTATGTGAATGTGTGTGCGTGTGTTATGTGTGTTTGAGCAAATTATGTGTGTGAGTGTGTGTGTTTTTTATATATTTATTTTTATTTAACCTTTATTTAACTAGGCAAGTCAGTTAAGAACATATTCTTATTTACAATGACTGCCTACTAGTAAAGCCCCCGCGGCCAAACCCTCCCCTAACCTGGACGACGCTTGGCCAAACCCTCCCCTAACCTGGACGACGCTTGGCCAAACCCTCCCCTAACCTGGACGACGCTTGGCCAAACCCTCCCCTAACCTGGACGACACTTGGCCAATTGTGCGCCGCCCTATGGGACTCCTGATCACGGCCGGTTGTGATACAGTCTGTAGTGACGTCTCTAGCGATCCTCTGCAATGCAGTGCCTTAGACCGCTGCGCCACTAGGTCCCCCGAGTGAGTGTGTGTGTGTGTGTGTGTGTGTGTGTGTGTTTGTGTGTGTGTGTGTGTGTGTGTGTGTGAGTGAGTGTGCAGAGTCTTGTGTGTGTGCTTAGAGACAGTGCAACAAAAAAAAATCTAATAAAAAAATGTAATTAAAAAAGGGTCAATGCAGATAGTCCGTGTAGCCATTTTTTTTTTTTTTTTTTAGCTATTCAGCAGTCTTATGGCTTGGCTTGGGGATAGAAGCTGTTCAGCAGTCTTATGGCTTGGCTTGGGGATAGAAGCTGTTCAGGAGTCTTATGGCTTGGCTTGGGGATAGAAGCTGTTCAGGAGCCTGTTGGTGACTTGGTGCTTCGGTATCAGAGCAGTTGAGTGGTTGGACATCCCGCTCCGGTACTCCATGTCCTTTTGAATGAAAAGTATTTGAATAAACATGAAAAGGTGACTGTCAGAAGCGCTCATCATTTCAAATAGGCTACATGTCGTATTAAACAGCTTAGAAACACTCTGAATAGGTCAGGAGACAGACAGGGAGCCTAAGAAGGAACGAATTCACGAAAATGAATTATTTAGGCTGTATTATTTATATTATTTCAACGCTACAGCCTACAAAGAAATACATTGTGAAGCATTTGAGAGTGTGAGACAACAGGCTGGTAGGGACATAAAGCGCTCAGCATTTAAACATTTTGTTGTATTAAATCATTACAGTCTATACATTGTGCATAATGTAGAGGTTGTGACTTACCTAGAATTAAATACAAAATTAAATGAAAAATGACTTATTAGTGCCTTTGAATTCATTTTTAGAATTCATTTTTAGAATTCATTTTTAGAATTCATTTTTAGAATTCATTTTTAGAATTCATTTTTAGAATTCATTTTTAGAACCACGGGTTTGGCCAGTCTGTGACTTCAGGCTCATGCGACGGGAATATCCTCTCCTTCAGAGCCACTCGGGATGATAAACACGGCTGGGCAGAGATGCAGAGTTTTTTTATTTGTATTTCTATAGGTAGGTCTAAAGGTAAAATAACCCAATCAAAACGGAAAGCTCCTTGAACGCAGGAATATGCCAGGTCTTGTCACGTTCGTTGAGTAAAGGATCAGACCAAGGTGCAGCGTGGGTATGCATACATGTTTAATAAAGAAGTAAACATTCGACAAAAAAAAACAACAAAAGTAACGTGACGTTCTAATGGCTACATAAACAAGCCAAAGCAGAAACAAGATCCCACAACTAAGGTAGGCAACATGGCTGCCTAAGTATGATCCCCAATCAGAGACAACGAGCGACAGCTGCCTCTGATTGGGAACCACACCTGGCCAACAAAGAAATAAACAGTCTAGAATTCACACCCTGACCACACCAACTAGAGAAAACAGGGCTCTCAAGGTCAGGGCATGACAGGCCTGTTGGGCCAACATCAATCATGGCCTATTGTGTATAGATGATAGAACAGAAATTAACCTAACGTTTAAGAGATCAGATATTTAGTTTATAAATACTTTGCTACAATGACACAGTTATCTACCCAGCTCCTTCCTTTCTGTTAGCATGTGCACGTAGTAAGTACACCATCATGCTTTCAGGATACGTGTCTTTTCAGATTTCACAATGATTATTTCGTTGTGGACACTACATCACGACACTCCCTCTCTTGCTCTTGTTCCTCCTCATCTTTGTAAGTCACCTTGATTTAGCACCTGTGTGTTTTATCAGTTAATATTTAGCGAACTCCGTGACAGCAGCTAAATCAAATGGGCTATTAGCAGCACACAAGTAGACTACAGATGCATGCTGGGAGCGGGCACGCCCTGAGCTCGTGAAGTCAGCGCTACTGGAGCCAAATTGGAGCTGGCGAGAAGGCCGACGCTCCAGCATTTGGGAATCTCGCCCCACGCTCCAGCCAAATATGGGGCGCGATCCGCTCCAGCTTCGCTCATATTCTCTATCCGGTACCGCTTGCCGTGCTGAAGCAGCGATAACAGTCTATGGTTTGGGTGGCTGGAGTCTTTAACAATTCTCCGGGGTCTTTCTTTCACACCGCCTGGTATAGAGGTCCTGGATGGCATAGAGCTCGGCCCCAGTGATGTGCTGGGCTGTCCACACCACCCTCTGTAGCGCCATGCGATCGAGGGCGGTGCAGTTGCCATGCCAAGCAGTGATGCAGCCAGTCAAGATGCTCTCAATGGTGGATCTGTTGATCTTTTTGAGGAGGTGAGGGCCCGTGCCAAATCTTTTCAACCTCCTGCGGGGGCAGAGGCGCTGCCGCACATTCTTTCACGACTGTGTGCGTGTGGACCATTTTAAGTCCTTAGTGATTTGGACACAGAGGAACTTGAAGCTCTCGACCCTCTCCACTACAGGCCCTTCAATGTGGATTGGGGCGTGCTCGCCCCCAGTTTCCTATAGTCCATGATCAGCTCCTTGGTCTTGCTGATGTTGAGGGAGAGGTTGTTGTCCTGGCACCACACTGCCAGGTCACTGACCTCCTCCATGTAGGCTGTCTCATAGTCGTCGGTGATCAGGCCTAACACCATTGTGTCGTCAGCAAACTTAATGATGGTGTTGGAGTCGTGCCTGGCCATGCAGTCGTGGGTGAACAGGGAGTACAGAACGGGACTAAGCACGCACCCCTGAGGGGCCCCCATGTTGAGGATCAGCGTGGCAGATGTGTTGTTACCTACCCTCACCACCTGGGGTCGGCCCGTCAGGAAGTCCAGGATCCAGTTGCAGAGGGAGGTGTTCAGTCCCAGGGTCCCAAGCTTGGTGACGAGCTTGGAGGGGACTATGGTGTTGAACGCTGAGCTGTAGTCAATGAAAAGCATTATCACACAGGTATTCTTCTTATCCAGGTGGGTGAGGGCAGTGTGGAGTGCAATTGAGATTGCGTCGTCTATGGATCTGTTGGGGCTGTATGGAAATTGGAGTGGGTCTAGAGTGTCTGGGATGATGGAGTTGATGTGTGCCGTAACCAGCCTTTCAAAGCACTTCCTGGTTACAGATGTGAGCGCTACAGGGCGGGTAGTCTTAGAGTTCATGAGAACAGGAATGATGGTGTTCACAGAAAGGTTGTGCAAGGAAGGAGTGTGTATTTGTTTATATGTTTATGTGAATTTGCTTATGTGCGCGCAGTGAGTGTTTTATTCACCTTGTTAAATCCACCAGTATCTTGTCTGTTTGACGACTGAGCTGTGTGTGTATGAGTAGTGCCTTTATAAGGAAGACAGCTCCAAGGTTGACAGCCTAACTGGTATAAGGTAGACAGCTCCAAGGTTGACAGCCTAACTGGTATAAGGTAGACAGATCCAAGGTTGACAGCCTAACTGGTATAAGGTAGACAGATCCAAGGTTGACAGCCTAACTGGTATAAGGAAGACAGATCCAAGGTTTGACAGCCTAACTGGTATAAGGTAGACAGATCCAAGGTTGACAGCCTAACTGGTATAAGGTAGACAGATCCAAGGTTGACAGCCTAACTGGTATAAGGTAGACAGATCCAAGGTTGACAGCCTAACTGGTATAAGGTAGACAGATCCAAGGTTGACAGCCTAACTGGTATAAGGAAGACAGATCCAACGTTGACAGCCTAACTGGTATAAGGTAGACAGCTCCAAGGTTGACAGCCTAACTGGTATAAGGTAGACAGATCCAAGGTTGACAGCCTGACTGGTATAAGGTAGACAGATCCAAGGTTGACAGCCTAACTGGTATAAGGTAGACAGATCCAAGGTTGACAGCCTAACTGGTATAAGGTAGACAGATCCAAGGTTGACAGCCTAACTGGTATAAGGTAGACAGCTCCAAGGTTGACAGCCTAACTGGTATAAGGTAGACAGCTCCAAGGTTGACAGCCTAACTGGTCAGCTACTTTAGGACATTCTTGAGAGATCCAATGGGGAGCTAGAGTGCATTTAGCAGTACACTCTTCTTGTCAGAGATTGTGTGTGTGTGTTTGTGTGTGGGTCTCCATGTGTTGTATGTTAATTGCATGGGAACCCAACTTTACAACTTTTGCTTCATGTTTTGAGAGATTCTACTGGACACAGTATATATGCCACTATAAAGACCTTATACACACACAAGCACACAAGCACACACACACGCACACACGCGCACGCACACACACACACCGCTATAAAGACCTTATACCAGTTATACAAGGTGCCAATTGCTCTGACCCCTGACCTCTAAGGAATGTTAGTTTGTGGAATGCACGGAAGCATCTCGTGTTCCGGTGACCCTGGGGGCATAGACGAGGTACACAAACACACACACACGCACACACACACACACACACACACACACACACACACACACACACACACACACACACACACACACACACACACACGTACAGTACAGGCCTAATGACCCCCTAAGGCCTTTAGAGAACTTTTTACAGAGTCACACACACGCTCACACGCTCAAACACGCGCACACAAACACACACACACACGCACACACCACATGTTCACCTTGCCTTGACTCCTATGGGGCACCAAAAGAGAACAGAACAGAACACATTGTCTTTGATCAAGACCCAGCAGTTTATTTCAAAGGATATTATGGATCTATTTTCATGATTCATCCACAGGTAGGTGTAAAGATGGCCATGGACAGGGCTGCTAATACTAGGCAGAGTACATTTATTTATATATATATATATATATATATATATATATATAGAGAGAGAGAGAGAGAGAGAGAGAGAGAGAGAGAGGGAGAGAGAGAGACAGAGAGAGAGAGAGAGAGAGAGAGAGAGAGAGAGAGAGAGAGAGAGAGAGAGAGAGAGAGAGAGAGAACCACACTCCTCTTGACTGACTCCTCCTACACATCCCTCCCTCTCTTGCCCATCTCCTGACTCGGTAACCTTGGTAACATCCACATCTCCTTGGTAACATCCACATCTCCTGTTGTCACCCAAAACACCAGTGACCAGTTAAAGCACAAAACTACTTGCCAGTGCCAAAGAAATGTTGAACTAATACTTACACTGCCGTTCAAAAGTTTGGGGTCACTTAGAGATGTCCTTGTTTTCCATTAAAATATATATGAACTGAGTTTACATAGGAAATATAGCAAAATGAATAGGAAATTATGAATAGAAATAATGATTTTTAATAGAAATAATAATTGTGTCCTTCAAACTTTGCTTTAGTCAAAGAATCCTCCATTTGCAGCAATTACAGCCTTGCAGACCTTTGGCATTCTAGTTGTCAATTTGTTGAGGTAATCTGAAGAGATTTCACCCCATGCTTCCTGAAGCACCTCCCACAAGTTGGATTGGCTTGATGGGCACTTCTTACGTACCATACGGTCAAGTTGCTCCCACAACAGCTCAATAGGGTTGAGATCCGGTGAAGGTGCTGGCTGCTCCATTATAGACAGAATACCAGCTGACTGCTTCTTCCCTAAATAGTTATTGCATAGTTTGGAGCTGTGCTTTGGGTCATTGTCCTGTTGTAGGAGGAAATTGGCTCCAATCAAGCGCCGTCCACAGGGTATGGCATGGCGTTGCAAAATGGAGTGATAGCCTTCCCTCTTCAAGATCCCTTTTACCTTGTACAAATCTCCCACTTTACCACCACCAAAGCACCCCCAGACCATCACAATGCCTCCACCATGCTTGACAGATGGCATCAAGCACTCCTCCAGCATCTTTTCATTTGGTCTGCATCTCACAAATGTTCTTCTTTGTGATCAGATCACCTCTAACTTCGATTCGTCTGTCCATAACACTTTTTTCCAATCTTCCTCTGTCCAGTGTCTATGTTCTTTTGCCCATCTTAATATTTTATTTTTATTGGCCAGTCTGAGATATGGCTTTTTCTTTGCAACTCCGCCTAGAAGGTCAGCATCCCGGAGTCGCCTCTTCACTGTTGACGTTGAGTCTGGTGTTTTGTGGGTACTATTTATTGAAGCTGCCAGTTGAGGACCTGTGAGGCGTCTGTTTCTCAAACTAGACACTCTAATGTATTTGTCCTCTTGCTCAGTTGTGCACCGGGGCCTCCCACTCCTCTTTCTATTCTGGTTAGAGACAGTTTTCGCTGTTCTATGAAGGGAGTAGTACACAGCGTTGTACGAGATCTTCAGTTTCTTGGCAATTTCTCGCATGGAATAGCCTTCATTTCTCAGAACACAAATAGACTGACGAGTTTCAGAAGAAAGTTCTTTGTTTCTGGCTATTTTGAGCCTGTAATCGAACCCACAATTGCTGATGCTCCAGATACTCAACTAGTCTCAAGAAGGCCAGTTTTATTGCTTCTTTAATCAGCACAACAGTTTTCAGCTGTGCTAACATAATTGCAAAAGGGTTTTCTAATGATCAATTAGCCTTTTAAAAGGATAAACTTGGACACAACACAACGTGCCATTTGAACACAGGACTGATGGTTGCTGATAATGGGCCTCTGTACGCCTATGTAGATATTCCATTAAAAATCAGCCGTTTCCAGCTACAATAGCCATTTACAACAAAACAAGGACATTTCTAAGTGACCCCAGACTTTTGAATGGTAGTGTATATACTTGCAAACACACACACACACCACACACACACACACACACACACACACACACAAACACAAACACAAACACAAACACACAAACATAAGGATGAACACACAAATTTAACAGATAAATATTGGTTGTATTTACAATGTTGTTTGTGCTCCACTGGTTGCCCTTATCTCATGGCAACGGGCCACAAATCTTGCTGCTGTGATTGCACGCTGTGGGATTTCTCCTAACAGATATGGGAGTTTATCCGTGTTTAATTGGTGAAAATGTATTTGTGGGTCTGTGTAATCTGAGGGAAATATGTATTTCTAATATGGTAAAACATTTGGCAGGAGGTTAGGAAGTGCAGCTCAGTTTCCACCTCATTTTGTGGGCAGTGTGCACATAGCCTGTCTTCTCTTGAGAGCCAGGTCTGCCTACGGCGACCTTTCTCAATAGCAAGGCTATGCTCACTGAGTCTGTACATAGTCAAGGATTTTAATTTGGGGTCAGTCACAGTGGTCAGGTATTCTTCCACTGTGTACTCTCTATTTAGGGCCATATAGCATTCCAATATGCTCTGTTTTCTGGTTAATTCTTTCCAGGGTGTCAAATAGTCAAATAGTTATATTTTTGCTTTCTCATGATTTGGTTTGGTCTAATTGTGTTGCAGTCCTGTGGCTCTGTGGGGTCTGTTTGTGTTTGTGAACAGAACCCCAGAACCAACTGGCTGAGGGGACTCTTCTCCAGGTTAATCTCTCTGTAGGTGAGGGCTGTGTGGTCTGTCATACAGTATTTTGGTAAGAAGCCAATTTGACATTTGCTCATGACATTGTTTCACTAAGGAAATGTTGGAGTCTGCTGTTGATGACACTGCAGGAGATTTTTCAGAGATTGCTGTTGACGCAGATTCCAAGGTAATTATTGGGGTCAAATTTGTGTCCACTTTTGTGGATTGGGGAGATCAGACCTTGGTTCCAAATATTGGGGAAGATGCCAGAGCTGAGGATGATGCTAAAGAGTTTAAGAATAGCCAATTGGAATTTGTGGTCTGTATATTTTATCATTTCATTTGTCACGCCCTGGCTCTGGGACTCTGTTATTTTGAGCCAGGGTGTGTAGTTTCTATGTGTTTGTGTTTCTATGTCGTTATCTAGCTGTTGTGTTTTTTATGTTGGCCGGTGTGTTTCTCAATCAGAGGCAACGTGAATCAGCTGTTGCTTGTTGTCTCTGATTGGGACCATACTTAGTCAGCCTGTTTCCCACAGTGTATTGTGGGATCTTGTTCCGTGTTGGTTTATGTTTGTTAACCAAGGACTTCACGTTATCGTTTGTTGTTTTGTTCGTGTGATCAGTAAATAAATTAGTATGTTTGCAAATAACGCTGCGCGTTGGTCCTCCTCCTTCGACGATCGTGACAGAAGATCCCACCAATATAGGACCAAGCAGCGTGCCCAGGAGCAGAGAGCCTGGACGTGGGAGCAGATATTGGACGGGCAGGGGTCCTGGACCTGGGAGGAAATCCAGGCCGGGATGGATCGCCATCCGTGGGAGGAGACGGTGGAGGCGCGCCGGAGAGAGGAGCAATGGCGTCTACAGTGTCGTCGTCGGACGGACGAGAGGCAACCCCAAACATTTTTTAGGGGGGGGGGCACACGGCATGGGCGACGGGGCAGCAGGAGGCAGCTACAGGGCGTATTGGGAGGTTAGGAGAGGAAGCCACCAGGTTAAGGGGGCTATTGGTAAGGAGAGAGCAGGAGTTAGTGGGTCAGAGGGAGGAGCTACTGGATGCTAGAAGGGAGAAGGAGAGAGTAGAGGCAAGGCGAGAGGAACTGAGTAGGCAGCTGAGGGAGCGGAGGGTTATGAAGAAACCCAGTCCCGCTCCTCACACCAAGCAAGTGGTGTGTGTCACCAGTCCGGTCCTTGAATTTTTCCACATTTTGTTACGTTACAACCTTATTCTAAAATGGATTAAATAACAAAAAGATCCTCAGCAATCTACACACAATACCCCATAATGTCAAAGTGAAAACAGGTTGAGATTTTTTTGCAAATTTATAAAAAATAAAAAATACAGAAATAGTTAATTTACATAAGTATTCAGACACTTTGCTATGAGACTCGAAATTGAGCTCAGGTGCATCCTGTTTCCATTCATCATCCTTGAGATGTTTCTACAACTTGATTGGAGTCCACCTGTGGTAAATTCAATTGATTGGACATGATTTGGAAAGGCACACACCTGTGTATATAAGGTCCCACAGTTGACAGTGCATGTTGAATTGTCCATAGAGCTCCGAGACAGGATTGTGTCGAGGCACAGATCTGGGGAAGGGTACCAAAACATTTATACAGCATTGAAGGTCCCCAAGAACACAGTGGCCTCCATCATTCTTAAATGGAAGAAGTTTGGAACCACCAAGACACTTCCTAGAGCTGGTCGCCCAGACAAACTGAGCAATCATGGAAGAAGGCCTTGGTCAGGGAGGTGACCAAGAACCCAATGGTCACCCTGACAGAGCTCTAGAGTTCCTCTGTGGAGATGGGAGAACCTTCCAGAAGAACAACCATCTCTGCAGCACTCCACCAATCAGGCTATTATGGTACAGTGGTCAGACGGAAGCCACTCCTCAGTAAAAGGCACATGACAGCCTGCTTGGAGTTTGCCAAAAGGCACCTAAAGACTCTCAGACCATGAGAAACAAGATTATCTGGTCTGATGAAACCAAGATTGAACTCTTTGGTCTGAATGCAAAGCGTCACGTCTGGAGAAAATTTGGCACCATCCCTACGGTGAAGCGTGGTGGTGGCAGCATCATACTGTGGGGATGTTTTTCAGAGGCAGGGACTGGGAGATTAGTCAGGATTGGAGCAAAGTACAGAGAGATCCTTGATGAAAATCTGCTCCAGAGCGCTCAGGACCTCAGACTGGGGTGAAGGTTCACCTTCCAACAGGACAACGACACTAAGCACACAGCCAAGACAACGCAGGAGTGGCTTCGGACAAGTCTCTGAATGTCCTTGAGTGGCCCAGCCAGAACTCGGGCTTGAACCCGCTCAAACATCTCTGGAGAGACCTGAAAATCACTGTGCAGCAACGCTCCCCATCCAACCTGACAGAGCTTAAGAGGATCTGCAGAGAAGAAGGGGAGAAACTCCCTAAATACAAGTGTGCCAAGCTTGTAGCGTCATACCCAAGAAGACTCAATGCTGTAATTGCTGCCAAAGGTGCTTCAACAAAGTACTGAGTAAAGGGTCTGAATACTTATGTAAATGTGATATTTCCATTTTTAAAAATCAATAAATTAGCAAACATTTCTAAAAAACAGTTTTTGCTTTGTCATTATGGGGTATTGTGTGTAGATTGATGAGGGGAAAAAAACAATTTAATCAATTTTAGAATAAGGCTGTAACGTAACAAAATGTGGAAAAAGTCAAGGTCTGAATACTTTCCGAATGCACTGTACATACCCCAGCCTCACCTCATACAACCAACATTCACCCACATTCATTTATATGTATATAGTTTGTACAGTCACTAATTTGTGCCAATCAGCTAGAATAGCATCACCACAATTCATGAATTTAAATATCAACAATCCATAAAGTCCATAAGTCCATGGTCCATAAGTCCATGGTCGTTGATTATTTCTTTTTCTGCATGTTTAGAGGTGGGCTTTGGTGTACAGAGAGCTCACAGAGGGAAGGTCACAGCCTATGATCTTTGAGGCTTTCGACACAACCCTCTCTAGTGTCTTCTTAGTGAGACTGTCCGTGTTCCCATACCAAACTGTAATGGATGATGATGTGAAAATGCTGTGTATCATGGTTGTGTAAAACTGAACCAGCAGCTGTTGTTTGACCCTGTACTTTTTCAGTTGCCTTAGAAAGTACAGTCTCTGCTGGGCCTTCTTGACGATGTGGTTGGAGTTGATCTCCCATTTCGATGAGACGCTGATGTAAGTGCCAAGAAATTTGCAAGAATCTGTCAGGGTTGTTGGTTGGTCAGTGATTATGACATCAGTGATTATGACGTCACTGATTATGACATCAGTGATTATGACGTCACTGATTATGACGTCAGTGATTAGGACGTCACTGATTAGGACGTCACTGATTATGACGTCACTGATTATGACGTCAGTGAATATGACGGGGGCCTTGGGGTTCTTTCTTCTCCTGTAGTCTCTGTGGTTTTTGAGGTCGTTGTCCTTAAACCACGTCACCGCCCCGAGCCACTTCACGGCGATGCTGTGTTTCATCGTCGTGTGCGACGAGGCCGACTATGCTGGTGTCGTCAGCACATCTAAAAGACCTTAACTGAGGTCTCCTGAGATGTAGACTGGTTTGTGAAGAAGGAGAAGAGCCAGGGGGGGACAGCACACAGCCCTGTGGTGCATCAGTACTGGGGGTCAGAGGGCGAGATGGCAGATTGTTTACCTTTACGGTCCTGTTCTGTTCCTCAGGAGGTATAGTACCCAGTGGCACATAGCTGATGTTCATGTCCTGCAGCTTAGATGGTATTGGAGGCCAAGCTAAAGTATATGATCAAGATGCGGGGATTGATGTTATTGAAGGCCAAGCATAAAGTATATGATCAAGATGCGGGGATTGATGTTATTGAAGGCCAAGCTAAAGTATATGATCAAGATGCGGGGATTGATGTTATTGAAGGCCAAGCTAAAGTATATGATCAAGATGTGGGGATTGATGTTATTGAAGGCCAAGCTAAAGTATATGATCAAGATGCGGGGATTGATGTTATTGAAGGCCAAGCTAAAGTATATGATCAAGATGTGGGGATTGATGTTATTGAAGGCCAAGCTAAAGTATATGATCAAGATGCGGGGATTGATGTTATTGGAGGCCAAGCATAAAGTAAAGCAACTGGTGCATGTTGATCCACACAGTGGTGGAGTACAACTGGTGCATGTTGATCCACACAGTGGTGGAGTACAACTGGTGCATGTTGATCCACACAGTGGTGGAGTACAACTGGTGCATGTTGATCCACACAGTGGTGGAGTACAACTGGTGCATGTTGATCCACACAGTGGTGGAGTACAGCTGGGGCATGTTGATCCACACAGTGGGGGAGTACAGCTGGGGCAAGTTGATCCACACAGTGGTAGAGTAGAGCTGGGGCAAGTTGATCCACACAGTGGTGGAGTACAACTGGTGCATGTTGATCCACACAGTGGTGGAGTACAGCTGGGGCAAGTTGATCCACACAGTGGAGGAGTACAGCTGGGGCAAGTTGATCCACACAGTGGAGGAGTACAGCTGGGGAAAGTTAATCCACACAGTGGAGGAGTACAGCTGGGGCAAGTTGATCCACACAGTGGTGGAGTACAGCTGGGGCATGTTGATCCACACAGTGGAGGAGTACAGCTGGGGCAAGTTGATCCACACAGTGGTGGAGTACAGCTGGGGCAAGTTGATCCACACAGTGGTGGAGTACAGCTGGGGCATGTTGATCCACACAGTGGTGGAGTACAGCTGGGGAAAGTTAATCCACACAGTGGAGGAGTACAGCTGGGGCAAGTTGATCCACACAGTGGTGGAGTACAGCTGGGGCATGTTGATCCACACAGTGGTGGAGTACAACTGGGGCAAGTTGATCCGGCCCTTCGGCTTTCCTTATGTTTAGCTTTCTGAAAACAGTTCTCACCTCCTCCTCCTGTATGGTGAACGGTTTGGAGGGTGTACTTGAAGTGGGGGGTTGAGTGTCTGTGTGCTTGTTTCCTCAAACCGTACATAAAACTAATTGAGCTTGTCTGGGAGGTCAGGCTCCTCTTTATTTATTTGTATCTCCATACTGATCTGGAGTCAGTGAATTGTGCTTCCAGTTTTTTTGGTATGGTTTGTTTTGGCCTTCTGTATTGCAGAGGCAGTTCGTATTGGGCTGATTTGTCTCCACTGATGTAGGCAGAGTTCTTTTCCCTACGTCATAAAGCTAATTATATTCCCTACATAGTAAAGCAAATTACTTTTCCCTACGTAGTAAAGCTAATTATTTTCCCTACGTAGTGAAGCTAATTATTTTCCCTATGTAGTAAAGCTAATTATCTTCCCTATGTAGTAAAGCTAATTATTTTCCCTACGTAGTGAAGCTAATTATTTTCTCTACATCGTAAAGCTAATTATCTTCCCTACGAAGTGAAGCTAATTATTTTCCCTACGTAGTGAAGCTAATTATTTTCCCTACGTAGTGAAGCTAATTATTTTCCCTACGTAGCGAAGCTAATTATTTTCCCTACGTAGTGAAGCTAATTATTTTCCCTACGTCGTGAAGCTAATTATCTTCCCTACGTAGTGAAGCTAATTATTTTCCCTACGTAGTGAAGCTAATTATTTTCCCTACGTAGTGAAGCTAATTATTTTCCCTACGTAGTAATGCTAATTGTTTTCCCTACGTGTCACGTTGTATAATGATTTGAAGACAGGCACAGGAATACGTATTAGGGGTTTTATTTACTCCACTCAACAGAAACACGTACAGATATACAAAGAGGATGTAACCCAAACAAAGAGCGAGGTGTAACCTCTACACAATACATGGGATGAGACAGGTAAACAACAAGGGTACAATTGTAAGGTTCTGTATTTATTTTCTTATTCAACCTTGTGTTCTTGAACGTAGCCCTGTTTCTTTGTGTTCTTGAATGTAGCCCTGTTTCTTTGTGTTCTTGAACGTAGCCCTGTTTCTTTGTGTTCTTGAACGTAGCCCTGTTTTTTGTGTTCTTATACGTAGCCCTGTTTCTTTGTGTTCTTGAACGTAGCCCTGTTTCTTTGTTTTCTTGAACATAGCCCTGTTTCTTTGTGTTCTTGTACGTAGCCCTGTTTCTTTGTGTTCTTGTACGTAGCCCTGTTTCTTTGTGTTCTTGAACGTAGCCCTGTTTCTTTGTGTTCTTGTACGTAGCCCTGTTTCTTTGTGTTCTTGAACGTAGCCCTGTTTCTTTGTGTTCTTGAACGTAGCCCTGTTTCTTTGTGTTCTTGTACGTAGCCCTGGTCTCATCAGCTCCTTATTTAGTTCAGTTCATTCGGTTTGTGCCTTGTGAGGTATTGTTCGTTTTGACTCTACTAAGCATTTTCCTAGTTCGTTTGTGAGAACCAGTTATAGCCTTCAGTCCCAGTTTTTGATTCTCCTGCCTGTTTGCCTACCTGTGTATGACCATTGCCTGCCTGTGACCACGATTCCTGCCTTCTGCGAAGGTGAAATAAACACCTGCCACGCCCTGCGCGTGAATCCACACCTTTTTCTCCCTGAGTATTCATTACAACAATACACGGTACTCACGAGACCAACGGACGTGGGACAATAATCGACAAGGACAATGGGGAACAGAGGGCACATACAGTGGGGAGAACAAGTATTTGATACACTGCCGATTTTGCAGGTTTTCCTACTTACAAAGCATGTAGAGGTAAGTAATTAATTTGCATTTTATTGCATGACATAAGTATTTGATCACCTACCAACCAGTAAGAATTCCGGCTCTCACAGACCTGTTAGTTTTTCTTTAAGAAGCCCTCCTGTTCTCCACTCATTACCTGTATTAACTGCACCTGTTTGAACTCGTTACCTGTATAAAAGACACCTGTCCACACACTCAATCAAACAGACTCCAACCTCTCCACAATGGCTAAGACCAGAGAGCTGTGTAAGGATTTCAGGGATAACATTGTAGACCTGCACAAGGCTGGGATGGGCTACAGGACAATAGGCAAGCAGCTTGGTGAGAAGGCAACAACTGTTGGCGCAATTATTAGAAAATGGAAGAAGTTCAAGATGACGGTCAATCACCCTCGGTCTGGGGTTCCATGCAAGATCTCACCTCGTGGGGCATCAATGATCATGAGGAAGGTGAGGGATCAGCCCAGAACTAACGGCAGGACCTGGTCAATGACCTGAAGAGAGCTGGGACCACAGTCTCAAAGAACCATTAGTAACACACTACGCCGTCATGGATTAAAATCCTGCAGCTGCGCAAGGTCCCCCTGCTCAAGCCAGCGCATGTCCAGGCCCGTCTGACGTTTGCCATTGACCATCTGGATGATCCAGAGGAGGAATGGGAGAAGGTCATGTGGTCTGATGAGACAAAAATAAACTCAACTCGCCGTGTTTGGAGGAAGAAGAAGGATGAGTACAACCCCAAGAACACCATCCCAACCGTGAAGCATGGAGGTGGAAACATCATTCTTTGGGGATGCTTTTCTGCAAAGGGGACAGGACGACTGCACCGTATTGAGGGGAGGATGGATGGGGCCATGTATCGCGAGATCTTGGCCAACAACCTCCTTCCCTCAGTAAGAGCATTGAAGATGGGTCGTCGCTGGGTCTTCCAGCATGACAACGACCTGAAACACACAGCCAGGGCAACTAAGGAGTGGCTCCGTAAGAAGCATCTCAAGGTCCTGGAGTGGCCTAGCCAGTCTCCAGACCTGAACCCAATAGAAAATCTTTGGAGGGAGCTGAAAGTCCGTATTGCCCATTGACAGCCCCGAAACCTGAAGGATCTGGAGAAGGTCTGTATGGAGGAGTGGGCCAAAATCCCTGCTGCAGTGTGTGCAAACCTGGTCAAGACCTACAGGAAACGTATGATCTCTGTAATTGCAAACAAAGGTTTCTGTACCAAATATTAAGTTCTGCTTTTCTGATGTATCAAATACTTATGTCATGCAATACAATGAAAATCAATTACTTAAAAATCATACAATGTGATTTTCTGGATTTTTGTTTTAGATTCCGTCTCTCACAGTCGAAGTGTACCTATGATAAGACCTCTATCTGCTTTGTAAGTAGGAAAACCTGCAAAATCGGCAGTGTATCAAATACTTGTTCTCCCCACTGTATATATACACATACTAATCAGGGGGAATGGGAACCAGGGGTGCGTAATGAGCCAAGACAGTCCAGGGTTGGTGGTAATGAACCAGGTCAGTGTCGCCTAGAAAGCCGGTGACATAGACCTCCGGAACTGGTGAACTGAATGAGCAGCAGCACCGGGGGGCTCCGTGACACTACGTAGTACAGCTAGTTATTTACCGTACGTAGTAAAACTAGTTATTTACCGTACGTAGTAAAACTAGTTATTTACCGTACGTAGTAAAGCTAGTTATTTACCCTACGTAGTACAGCTAGTTATTTACCGTACGTAGTACAGCTAGTTATTTACCCTACGTAGTACAGCTAGTTATTTACCCTACGTAGTAAAGCTAGTTATTTACCCTACGTAGTAAAGCTAGTTATTTACCCTACGTAGTAAAGCTAGTTATTTTCCCTACGTAGTAAAGCTAGTTATTTTCCCTACGTAGTAAAGCTAGTTATTTTCCCTACGTAGTAAAGCTAGTTATTTACCCTACGTAGTAAAGCTAGTTATTTACCGTACGTAGTAAAGCTAGTTATTTACCGTACGTAGTAAAGCTAGTTATTTACCGTACGTAGTAAAGCTAGTTATTTACCCTACGTAGTAAAGCTAGTTATTTACCCTACGTAGGACAGCTAGTTATTTACCGTACGTAGTACAGCTAGTTATTTACCCTACGTAGTACAGCTAGTTATTTACCGTACGTAGTACAGCTAGTTATTTACCGTACGTAGTAAAGCTAGTTATTTACCGTACGTAGTAAAGCTAGTTATTTACCGTACGTAGTACAGCTAGTTATTTACCGTACGTAGTAAAGCTAGTTATTTACCCTACGTAGTAAAGCTAGTTATTTACCGTACGTAGTAAAGCTAGTTATTTACCCTACGTAGTAAAGCTAGTTATTTACCCTACGTAGTACAGCTAGTTATTTACCGTACGTAGTAAAGCTAGTTATTTACCGTACGTAGTAAAGCTAGTTATTTACCCTACGTAGTACAGCTAGTTATTTACCGTACGTAGTAAAGCTAGTTATTTACCCTACGTAGTACAGCTAGTTATTTACCGTACGTAGTAAAGCTAGTTATTTACCCTACGTAGTAAAGCTAGTTATTTACCGTACGTAGTACAGCTAGTTATTTACCGTACGTAGTAAAGCTAGTTATTTACCCTACGTAGGAGAGCTAGTTATTTACCGTACGTAGTACAGCTAGTTATTTACCGTACGTAGTAAAGCTAGTTATTTACCGTACGTAGTAAAGCTAGTTATTTACCGTACGTAGTACAGCTAGTTATTTACCCTACGTAGTACAGCTAGTTATTTACCGTACCTAGTAAAGCTAGTTATTTACCCTACGTAGGACAGCTAGTTATTTACCGTACGTAGTACAGCTAGTTATTTACCGTACGTAGTAAAGCTAGTTATTTACCGTACGTATTAAAGCTAGTTATTTACCGTACGTAGTACAGCTAGTTATTTACCCTACGTAGTAAAGCTAGTTATTTACCGTACGTAGTAAAGCTAGTTATTTACCGTACGTAGTACAGCTAGTTATTTACCCTACGTAGTACAGCTAGTTATTTACCGTACGTAGTAAAGCTAGTTATTTACCGTACGTAGTACAGCTAGTTATTTACCCTACGTAGTAAAGCTAGTTATTTACCATACGTAGTAAAGCTAGTTATTTACCGTACGTAGTAAAGCTAGTTATTTACCGTACGTAGTAAAGCTAGTTATTTACCGTACGTAGTAAAGCTAGTTATTTACCCTACGTAGTACAGCTAGTTATTTACCGTACGTAGTACAGCTAGTTATTTACCGTACGTAGTAAAGCTAGTTATTTACCCTACGTAGGACAGCTAGTTATTTACCCTACGTAGTAAAGCTAGTTATTTACCGTACGTAGTAAAGCTAGTTATTTACCGTACGTAGTACAGCTAGTTATTTACCGTACGTAGTAAAGCTAGTTATTTACCCTACGTAGTAAAGCTAGTTATTTACCCTATGTAGTAAAGCTAGTTATTTACCCTACGTAGGATAGCTAGTTATTTACCGTACGTAGTACAGCTAGTTATTTTCCGTACGTAGTACAGCTAGTTATTTACCGTACGTAGTAAAGCTAGTTATTTACCGTACGTAGTACAGCTAGTTATTTACCGTACGTAGTAAAGCTAGTTATTTACCCTACGTAGGAGAGCTAGTTATTTACCGTACGTAGTACAGCTAGTTATTTACCGTACGTAGTAAAGCTAGTTATTTACCGTACGTAGTAAAGCTAGTTATTTACCGTACGTAGTACAGCTAGTTATTTACCCTACGTAGTACAGCTAGTTATTTACCGTACCTAGTAAAGCTAGTTATTTACCCTACGTAGGACAGCTAGTTATTTACCGTACGTAGTACAGCTAGTTATTTACCGTACGTAGTAAAGCTAGTTATTTACCGTACGTATTAAAGCTAGTTATTTACCGTACGTAGTACAGCTAGTTATTTACCCTACGTAGTAAAGCTAGTTATTTACCGTACGTAGTAAAGCTAGTTATTTACCGTACGTAGTACAGCTAGTTATTTACCCTACGTAGTACAGCTAGTTATTTACCGTACGTAGTAAAGCTAGTTATTTACCGTACGTAGTACAGCTAGTTATTTACCCTACGTAGTAAAGCTAGTTATTTACCATACGTAGTAAAGCTAGTTATTTACCGTACGTAGTAAAGCTAGTTATTTACCGTACGTAGTAAAGCTAGTTATTTACCGTACGTAGTAAAGCTAGTTATTTACCCTACGTAGTACAGCTAGTTATTTACCGTACGTAGTACAGCTAGTTATTTACCGTACGTAGTAAAGCTAGTTATTTACCCTACGTAGGACAGCTAGTTATTTACCCTACGTAGTAAAGCTAGTTATTTACCGTACGTAGTAAAGCTAGTTATTTACCGTACGTAGTACAGCTAGTTATTTACCGTACGTAGTAAAGCTAGTTATTTACCCTACGTAGTAAAGCTAGTTATTTACCCTATGTAGTAAAGCTAGTTATTTACCCTACGTAGGATAGCTAGTTATTTACCGTACGTAGTACAGCTAGTTATTTTCCGTACGTAGTACAGCTAGTTATTTACCGTACGTAGTAAAGCTAGTTATTTACCGTACGTAGTAAAGCTAGTTATTTACCGTACGTAGTAAAGCTAGTTATTTACCCTACGTAGGACAGCTAGTTATTTACCGTACGTAGTAAAGCTAGTTATTTACCGTACGTAGTAAAGCTAGTTATTTACCCTACGTAGGACAGCTAGTTATTTACCCTACGTAGGACAGCTAGTTATTTACCCTACGTAGTAAAGCTAGTTATTTACCCTATGTAGTAAAGCTAGTTATTTACCCTACGTAGGATAGCTAGTTATTTACCATACGTAGCACAGCTAGTTATTTTCCGTACGTAGTACAGCTAGTTATTTACCGTACGTAGTAAAGCTAGTTATTTACCGTACGTAGTAAAGCTAGTTATTTACCGTACGTAGTAAAGCTAGTTATTTACCCTACGTAGGACAGCTAGTTATTTACCGTACGTAGTAAAGCTAGTTATTTACCGTACGTAGTAAAGCTAGTTATTTACCCTACGTAGGACAGCTAGTTATTTACCCTACGTAGGACAGCTAGTTATTTACCCTACGTAGTAAAGCTAGTTATTTACCATACGTAGTAAAGCTAGTTATTTACCGTACGTAGTAAAGCTAGTTATTTACCCTACGTAGGACAGCTAGTTATTTACCCTACGTAGGACAGCTAGTTATTTACCGTACGTAGTAAAGCTAGTTATTTACCGTACGTAGTAAAGCTAGTTATTTACCCTACGTAGGACAGCTAGTTATTTACCCTACGTAGGACAGCTAGTTATTTACCGTACGTAGTACAGCTAGTTATTTACCCTACGTAGTAAAGCTAGTTATTTTCCGTACGTAGTAAAGCTAGTTATTTACCCTACGTAGGACAGCTAGTTATTTACCCTACGTAGTACAGCTAGTTATTTACCGTACGTAGTACAGCTAGTTATTTACCGTACGTAGTAAAGCTAGTTATTTACCCTACGTAGTAAAGCTAGTTATTTACCGTACGTAGTACAGCTAGTTATTTACCGTACGTAGTAAAGCTAGTTATTTACCGTACGTAGTAAAGCTAGTTATTTACCGTACGTAGTACAGCTAGTTATTTACCCTACGTAGTAAAGCTAGTTATTTACCGTACGTAGTACAGCTAGTTATTTACCCTACGTAGTAAAGCTAGTTATTTACCCTACGTAGTACAGCTAGTTATTTACCCTACGTAGTAAAGCTAGTTATTTACCGTACGTAGTACAGCTAGTTATTTACCGTACGTAGTAAAGCTAGTTATTTACCGTACGTAGTAAAGCTAGTTATTTACCGTACGTAGTACAGCTAGTTATTTACCGTACGTAGTAAAGCTAGTTATTTACCGTACGTAGTAAAGCTAGTTATTTACCGTACGTAGTACAGCTAGTTATTTACCCTACGTAGTAAAGCTAGTTATTTACCGTACGTAGTACAGCTAGTTATTTACCCTACGTAGTAAAGCTAGTTATTTACCCTACGTAGTACAGCTAGTTATTTACCCTACGTAGTAAAGCTAGTTATTTACCGTACGTAGTACAGCTAGTTATTTACCGTACGTAGTAAAGCTAGTTATTTACCGTACGTAGTAAAGCTAGTTATTTACCGTACGTAGTACAGCTAGTTATTTACCCTACGTAGTAAAGCTAGTTATTTACCGTACGTAGTACAGCTAGTTATTTACCCTACGTAGTAAAGCTAGTTATTTACCCTACGTAGTAAAGCTAGTTATTTACCGTACGTAGTACAGCTAGTTATTTACCCTACGTAGTAAAGCTAGTTATTTACCATACGTAGTAAAGCTAGTTATTTACCGTACGTAGTAAAGCTAGTTATTTACCGTACGTAGTAAAGCTAGTTATTTACCGTACGTAGTAAAGCTAGTTATTTACCCTACGTAGTACAGCTAGTTATTTACCGTACGTAGTACAGCTAGTTATTTACCGTACGTAGTAAAGCTAGTTATTTACCGTACGTAGTACAGCTAGTTATTTACCCTACGTAGTAAAGCTAGTTATTTACCATACGTAGTAAAGCTAGTTATTTACCGTACGTAGTAAAGCTAGTTATTTACCGTACGTAGTAAAGCTAGTTATTTACCGTACGTAGTAAAGCTAGTTATTTACCCTACGTAGTACAGCTAGTTATTTACCGTACGTAGTACAGCTAGTTATTTACCGTACGTAGTAAAGCTAGTTATTTACCCTACGTAGGACAGCTAGTTATTTACCCTACGTAGTAAAGCTAGTTATTTACCGTACGTAGTAAAGCTAGTTATTTACCGTACGTAGTACAGCTAGTTATTTACCGTACGTAGTAAAGCTAGTTATTTACCCTACGTAGTAAAGCTAGTTATTTACCCTATGTAGTAAAGCTAGTTATTTACCCTACGTAGGATAGCTAGTTATTTACCGTACGTAGTACAGCTAGTTATTTTCCGTACGTAGTACAGCTAGTTATTTACCGTACGTAGTAAAGCTAGTTATTTACCGTACGTAGTAAAGCTAGTTATTTACCGTACGTAGTAAAGCTAGTTATTTACCCTACGTAGGACAGCTAGTTATTTACCGTACGTAGTAAAGCTAGTTATTTACCGTACGTAGTAAAGCTAGTTATTTACCCTACGTAGGACAGCTAGTTATTTACCCTACGTAGGACAGCTAGTTATTTACCCTACGTAGTAAAGCTAGTTATTTACCATACGTAGTAAAGCTAGTTATTTACCGTACGTAGTAAAGCTAGTTATTTACCCTACGTAGGACAGCTAGTTATTTACCCTACGTAGGACAGCTAGTTATTTACCGTACGTAGTAAAGCTAGTTATTTACCGTACGTAGTAAAGCTAGTTATTTACCCTACGTAGGACAGCTAGTTATTTACCCTACGTAGGACAGCTAGTTATTTACCGTACGTAGTACAGCTAGTTATTTACCCTACGTAGTAAAGCTAGTTATTTACCGTACGTAGTAAAGCTAGTTATTTACCCTACGTAGGACAGCTAGTTATTTACCCTACGTAGTACAGCTAGTTATTTACCGTACGTAGTACAGCTAGTTATTTACCGTACGTAGTAAAGCTAGTTATTTACCCTACGTAGTAAAGCTAGTTATTTACCGTACGTAGTACAGCTAGTTATTTACCGTACGTAGTAAAGCTAGTTATTTACCGTACGTAGTAAAGCTAGTTATTTACCGTACGTAGTACAGCTAGTTATTTACCCTACGTAGTAAAGCTAGTTATTTACCGTACGTAGTACAGCTAGTTATTTACCCTACGTAGTAAAGCTAGTTATTTACCCTACGTAGTACAGCTAGTTATTTACCCTACGTAGTAAAGCTAGTTATTTACCGTACGTAGTACAGCTAGTTATTTACCGTACGTAGTAAAGCTAGTTATTTACCGTACGTAGTAAAGCTAGTTATTTACCGTACGTAGTACAGCTAGTTATTTACCCTACGTAGTAAAGCTAGTTATTTACCGTACGTAGTACAGCTAGTTATTTACCCTACGTAGTAAAGCTAGTTATTTACCCTACGTAGTAAAGCTAGTTATTTACCGTACGTAGTACAGCTAGTTATTTACCCTACGTAGTAAAGCTAGTTATTTACCGTACGTAGTAAAGCTAGTTATTTACCGTACGTAGTAAAGCTAGTTATTTTGAGAACCAGGGCTTTCAGTTGCCATGTGACATCACGGTTTTTGTGGGGACACACGAGTATGTCTCTACACAGAACCGGATGTATGATGTCACAGAGTCTGTGTACTCATCGAGTGAGGTTCACGAGGCTCTGAAAAGTATCCGAAATCATACATTCAAAAACAGACTTTCAGAGTCCCGACAGCATCTGTGGACCGTATTTGATCCGTTGTTGGACTTTGGTTGAATAGTTTTTTTAGTTTTTGTTTATATGTTAGAATGAGGAGCAGATGCTCTGGGGAATGCACAGTAAGCAGATGAGATTTAACTGTAGCAGTGATCCGGAATGGTATCTTCTCTTGTGGGGCATGCCACCAGTTGTTCGTAGTTATGAAACTCGTGGGAAAGATTGGAGTGCTTAAAATCTCAATCACAAGTACAATTGTTGTTGGCGTCGGGGTGAGATCTTTCCACTGTGGAAATGTGATGTGCTAGTTCACCAATGGCATTGCTGGCGTTAGCTTGCGGTGGGATGTAAACACCGGTGACACAAATTCCTTTGGGAGATAGAATGGTCTGCAATTTATAGTTAGGAATTTGAGGTCGGGGGAGCATGATTTGATGTAGTACTGTGGAATTGGTTCACCAGCGCCGATTAATCATGAAGCAGATACCACCACCTCATGATTGATGTCGTACTGTGGAGTTGGTTCACCAGCGCCGATTAATCATGAAGCAGATACCACCACCTCATGATTGATGTCGTACTGTGGAGTTGGTTCACCAGCGCCGATTAATCATGAAGCAGATACCACCACCTCATGATTGATGTCGTACTGTGGAGTTGGTTCACCAGCACCGATTAATCATGAAGCAGATACCACCACCTCTTGATTTTAGAGACAACTTGATTGACCTGTCGGCTCAGTGGATGGGAAAATCTGGGGGCGATACGGCCGAGTCTGGAACAGATTGGTCCAGCCATGTTTCGGTCAGGCAGATGGCGGAGCATTCCCCATCATCTCTCTTAGTTCAGATCAAAAGCAGGAGTTCATCCATTTTATTCCTGAGTGATCGGACATTTGATAGTAGCAAGTCAGGCAGAGGGGGGCGGTAGGGCCGTCTCCTGAACCTGGAGAGTATGCCGGCTCGCCTTCCATGTCCAGTTGTATTCACACCTGAAGGCTGTGACTGCCCAGGTATGTTGTTAGTCTGTAATTCCACAGGTAAAAGAAAGATGTTGGTGGAGCAAAGACTCTATAAGATTTCTCCCCGATGTTTAGTAGTTCCAAACGACTATATTTGTGTAAACGAGTAGACTTTACGAATAACAGAAAAAAGTCAGAGACATAGAATCAGAGCTTGTACCATGGCAAGCCTCAAGGCCGCTGTCTACTGCAAGAGATGAGCTATTGGTGTACCTACCGCAGGAGTCCCCTCGAAGCCTACCATTGAGTGTGTACATACCCGGTGTGTGACAGAGCTGCAGGAGTTGTGACCCGTTTTTGTTGGTTATGTTGTCGTAGTTGTGTCTAAGGGGTGCATATGGGGGAGGGAATGCTGTCACCTCCAGGTAGGTGTTTGTCCCCCTGTGTGCTGAGAATGTCAGGTTCTTGTCCAGTTCTGGCGTTTAGATCGCCACAGACTAGTACATGTCCATGGGCCTGGAAATGATTGCTTTCCCCCTCTATGATGGAGAAGCTGTCGTCATTAAAGTATGGGGATTCTCTGTAGAGATAATTTCCCTATTTATTTCTAACCAGATGTGAAATGCTCCAGTTTGTATGAATTGAACAGAGTGTCTGATCTATACCTTCTTTCTAGGTCTCTTTCTTTCTCTTTGTCCTGGTTGGGTAAATGAAACTCCCTCATCTCCTCATCACTGAAAGAGAGCTTCCTCGGTCCCCAAGAGACAGACAGAGGGAATGAGAAAAAGAAGAAGAGGAGGGAGAGAGTGAAGTCATTCTCTCTTCTGTGTGTTCTGTGCTCTTCTTCTTCTTTGACAGACCAGACTTCCATTAGGACATCCAGGGGGGCCCACCTCCCAGTAAACCGTGCCCCAGGAGAGGTGCTCTAGCTGGGGATAGATGAGAGGGGAATGGGGGGGGTCAGGTGGATCTTCCTTTACACACTGAACAGGAGAGAAGGGTGAACGTATGTGCACTGTGGTAGAGGAAACTCACACACACACACACACACAGGTTACAGATGGGAAAATGTTGACGACGTGTGTGAAATGCTTTACTTGCTGGCCAAACTTTTTAAATAATATTAGAATATTTGATACAGTATAATACTGACTTCAGCTATCGTTTACTTACTGTATGCATACGTATATTGTATATATATATATATATTTAATCAATTGGTTTGTCTTTGTATATATAAAATCCTACTGTACACAACTCCAAGGTATGAAGTTCAGTGACTCATAGCCCCAGTCTGAACCCCAGTGCGTTTTTATCATCAGACAGTTCTTATGATTTCTCCAGACTAGCAATGGCGTGTGTGGTGTGTGTGTGTCAAATCAAATTAAATTGTATTTGTCACATGCTTCATAAACAACAGGTGTCGACTAACAGTGAAAATGCTTACTTACGGCCCTTCCCAACAACGGAGAAATAACAGAAGATTAATAACACAAGGGATTAATACACAACAATTAACGATACCAGTACTAAGTCGATGGGTATGAGGTAATTGAGGTAGATACACTATATATACAAAAGTATGTGGACACCCCTTCAAAATTAATGGATTTGGCTATTTCAGCCACACATTTGTTGACAGGTTTATGAAATTGAGCACACAGCCATGCAATCTCCATAGACAAACATTGGCAGTAGAATGGCCTTACTGAAGAGCTTTTCAATATGGCACCGTCATAGGATGCCACCTTTCCAACAAGTCAGTTCGTCAAATGACTGCCCTGGTAGAGCTGCCCCGGTCCAACTGTAAGTGCTGTTATTGTGAAGTAGAAACGTCTAGGAGCAACAACGGCTCATCCGCGAAGTGGTAGGCCACACAAGCTCAAAGAACGGGACCGCCGAGTGCTGAAGCAAGTAGCGAGTAAAAATCGTATGTCCTCGGTTGCAACACTCACTACCGAGTTCCAAACTACCTCTGGAAGCAACGTCAGCACAAGAACTCTTCATTGGGATCTTCATGAAATGGGTTTCCATGGCCGAGCAGCCGCTCACAATGCGCAATGCTAAGCATCGGCTGGAGTGGTGTAAAGCTCGCCGCCATTGGACTCTGGAGCAGTGGAAATGCGTTCTCTGGAGTGATGAATCACGCTTCACCATCTGGAAGTCTGACGGACAAATCTGGATTTGGCGGATGCCAGGAGAACGCTACCTGCCCCAATGCATAGTGCCAACTGTAACGTTAGATGGAGGAGGAATAATGGTGTGTGGCTGTTTTTCATGGTTCTGGCTAGGCCCCTTAGTTCCAGTGAAGGGAAATCTTAACGCTACAGCATACAATTACATTCTAGACGATTCTGTGCTTCCAGCATTGTAGCAACAGTTTGGGGAAGGCCCTTTCCTGTTTCAGCATGACAATGCCCCCGTGCACAAAACCAGGTTCATACAGAAATGGTTTGTCAAGATCGGTGTGGAAGAACTTGACTGGCATTCACAGAGCCCTAACCTTAACCCCATCGAACACCATTGGGATGAATTAGAATGCTGACTGCGAGCCAGGCCTAATCGCCCAACATCAGTGCCCGACCTCACTAATGCTCTCGTGGCTGAATGGAACAAGTCCCCGCAGCAATGTTCAAACATCTAGTGGAAAGCCTTCCCAGAAGAGTGGAGGCTGTTATAGCAGCAAAGGTAGCACCTTGCGGTCGGATGCCAGGCAGATGCCATATCAAGCGGTGATGCAGCCAGTCAAGATGTGTTAATAGAGAGAGAGAGAGAAGAGAGAGAGAGAGAGAGGAGAGAGAGAGAGAGAGAGAGAGAGGAGAGCGAGAGGAGAGAGAGAGAGAGAGAGAAGCGAGAGATAGAGGGAGAGATAGAGAGATAGAGAGTCTCTCTCTCTCATCTCGCCTCATCCTCTCTCTCGCTCTCTCTCTCTCTCTCTCTCTCTCGTCTCTCTCTCTCTCTCTCTCTCTCTCGATAGGGTGCTTTCCCCTGTCATTTTCTATCATTTCATGGTAGATTTTCCATTTTGTCTGGATTTGGACGTGTCCTTGTCCTTTATTTACCGTTTTTCTCGCTTGCTCAAGGCCACATTCTTGAAAAGCTTGCTCTCCTTTTCTCTTAAACTGGGAACACAAAACCCAATTTTCAAGCTACACATTCACCCAAAAAACCTCAGACTCTTCTTGCAAAACCAAACTTTCACCTCAAAACAGTTTTCAATCTGTGCTCCAAAACTGAACTATGTTGTCAAATCTGTGCCCCGAGTCAATCAAATATTAAAAACACTACTGAAAACAGTCAAACTAAACACTACGTAGAAAAATAGAAAACACAATGCTCAGGACATGAAGCTGGATAAATAAATGTTTATTGTTCACTGTAGGCTAAATGCATGTTGCAAAACAAAAAAAAACTGTGCATTTAGCACTTGTACAAAAAGACAAAACAGAAATCTTGTGCATTTACATGTAGCACTTGTAAAAACAAACAGAAATCTTATGCGTTTGCCACTTGTGTACAGTAAGCCCATGTAAAAATAAAGTACAAAAATATACAAATAAGTGCATTACTCAGCCACAGCATCATGTCTCCGTACTGGGTCAGGCCACAGGACTTCATCCACATCACAGGCCACATTTTGTCTGGCCAGGCAACGGGGGAAAAAACCCCTGGCATGCCGTATCCAGGCTTGGCATGCCTCCACACCTATGTCACCACAGGCAAGTCCCATGGCTTGCAGGAGATTTACCCTGGTGTAAGGTTGGCGTTCATATACCTTCCACCGCCATGAGGAGAAGAATTCCTCAATGGGGTTTAGGAAAGGGGAGTACGGTGGAAGGCAAAGATTGATAAAACCTTGGTTCATATTGTACCACTCTCTAACCTGGAGGGCTCTGTGAAAACTCACATTGTCCCAAACAACAACATAGATGGGATGCTCATCCTGCTACCCTAACAAAGCATCTCGCATGTGATTGAGGAAAATGAGGAGCTGGTGAGTGTTGTAGGGCCCCAGGTTGGCATGATGGTGGACAACCCCATGATTGCTGATGGCAGCACATAATGTGACATTGCCACCACGCTGCCCAGGAACACCAACAATGGCCCGATGGCCAATCACATTACGGCCTCTCCTTCTCCTTTTGGTGAGATTAAACCCAGCTTCATCCATGTAGATGTATTGATGGGGTCTTTCCATTGCATCCAGTTGAAAAACCCTCTGTAGAAATAGATATAGTTTTGTAAGTGATACGGAAAAAGTGATTTAGGCCACTACAGTAAATCACTACTTAGAGTAATCAACATTGAATGTGTCTGGATATATGCCAACCTGTACATACTGGAATCTTTGCTCTTTGACTCTGTCTGAGTTGCGATCAAAGGGCACTCTGTATAGCTGTTTCATGCGCAGTCTGTTGCGCTTGAGGACACGATCAACAGTAGAGAGGCTGACACTGTTGATACCCTCAAAATTTAAATGGTCCTCAATGATCTTCTGCTGAATTTCGCTCAGTTTAATGGCATTGTTCTCACGGACCATATCAACAATTAGGGTCTCTTGGTGTGGGGAGAACATACTTGTCCTCCCACCCCCATGTGGCAGTCTTTAAATTCTACAAAAAGAGAACATGGAGTTACAAAAAATATACATGGAATACTAGGCCTACAAACAGTTAGACCAACCCTCCATTACAATACTACAGTACATTGGTACAGTGATGTACTGAAACATATATTTACTTACAGTATACTGTGGTACAGTATATAGTATGTCATACAGTAATTGCTGTCAACATTTACATACTGTACTATAATGTCAAAAAAAGGTAATTACCTGTTCTCTTCTCTAAATCTTCGGATTATGGTGGACACAGTGAATCTACTGATGTTTGGTTGTACCCTTTGTCCAGCCTCCCTCATGCTCATACCATGGACAAGAACATGGTCAATCACAGTAGCTCTGATTTCATCAGATATTACTGTTCTTTGTCTTCGCTGACCACCTCGACCACCTCGACCTCCTCTCACACGAACTCTTCCTCTCAGATTTCTATCCATTGTAGGGCCTCACAAACCAGTGCTCTCTGAACTGGCTTACTGTATATGTTCCCTCACATCATTAGCCACAAGTGTGATCAATTTTGAGTTGTTGTGTTCAAGTGGTGACACCTGTGCTCTAATTGTGTTTGACTTTTGTCACCTGTGCTCACCATTATGCAGCACGGGTGCATCACAATGAAAATGTGTTGGCAAGTTATGTCTAAACAGGTGAAAAGTGCTTATGGTTTTGCCAAAAGAGTGATTGATTCAATCAGTGGGTTCAGGCAACTGAGCATTTGGTTCAGACAATAGGGTTTAGTGTTTTAGCAATTGAGAAAAACTGTAATAGGCCAAGTGAATAGAGACTGGGAGAGGTCGCAGAGATGGTGTGTGTTTGTGTGGTTGTGTGTGGTTGGTATGGGGTGTGTGTGTGTGTGGGGGTGTGTGGTTGGGTATGGGGTGTGTGTGTGTGTGTGTGTGCGTGTGTGTGTGTGTGTGTGTGTGTGTATACAGGCTACGTGAGTTTAGAATGAGAGAGTCACACAGAGTTTGCTGACAATTGTGTGTGTCAGATATGACTGAGCCTGTGTAGCTCAGTTGGTAGAGCATGGCGCTTGCAACGCCAGGGGTTGTGGGTTCGTTTCCCACGGGGGGAGGGGGGAAGTATGAATAATGTATGCACTCACTAACTGGAAGTCGCTCTGGATAAGAGCTTCTGCTAAATGACTAAAATGTAAATGACTGATAAAAGGAAATGACTGTAGGTTATTGTGACATCACCAGGCAGTAAATTAGGCCATTGTGGTTTTAGACATTAAGCATGTTTACCGCTCTCCCATAGGAAATCAGTGAGTGAGGACTAATGCCACTGGAGTGACTGTTGAACCATAATGGAAGTTCCCTCTGTTTGGCTACAGAGTGTACACTGTAAACATTTAGAGGTAAACAAACACGCACACTTATGAACGCACAAGCACTTGCATGCACACACACACATTTAGAGTTAAATATTTAGAAGAAGACATGATGTCTAAGGACATGACCAGGGGGAAAACTTCACTGTTTCCATTCTCTGACCACACACACACCTCCACACACACATACAGAAAGAGAGAGAGAAGAGAGAGAGGAGAGAGAGAGAGGAGCGAGAGGAGAGCAGAGAGAAGAGGGAGAGAAGAGAGAGAGAGAGAGAGAGAGAGAGAGAGAGAGACAGAGAGAGAGAGAGAGAGAGAGAAGAGGAGAGAGAGAGAGAGAGAGGAGAGGACAGAAAAGAGAGAGGAGAGAGGAAAGAGAGAGAGCCGCGAGGACAGGACAGAGAAAGAAGACAGACAGAGGCAGAGAGAGAGGAGAGAGAGGAGAGAGAGAGAGAGAGAGAGAGGAGAGACAGAAAGAGAGAGAAAGAGAGAGAGAGAGAGAGAGAGAGAGTGTGCGTTGTGTGTGTGTGGTGTGTGTGTGTTGTGTGTGTGTGTGAAGCAGTAGCCGGTGTTCAGAGGAAACAACACATTGGTGTTGAGAAACATAGCAAACTATTGCTAACAGATTTCAGCACCATATTCCCAAAATACTGCACTACTTTTGAACAAGAAGTACCTTTTTTTCTTTTTCCTTATGTTTGGGGAGTCTCCCACATGCCTTTTGGTGAACACCAAACATATTTGCTTATTTCTTTCTTTAAGCAATGGCTTTTTTTCTGGCCACTCTTCCGTAAAGCCCAGCTCTGTGGAGTGTATGGCTTAAAGTGGTCCTATGGACAGATACTCCAATCTCCACTGTGGAGCTTTGCAGCTCCTTCAGGGTTATCTTTGGTCTCTTTGTTGCCTCTGTAATTAATGCCCTCCTTGCCTGGTCCGTGAGTTTTGGTGGGCGGCCCTCTCTTGGCAGGTTTCTTGTGGTGCCATATTCTTTCAATTTTTTAATAATGGATTTAATGGTGCTCCGTGGGATGTTCAAAGTTTCAGATATTTTTCTATAACCCAACCCTGATCTGTACTTCTCCACAACTTTGTCCCTGACTGGTTTGGAGAGGTCCTTGGTCTTCATGGTGCCGCTTGCTTGGTGGTGCCCCTTGCTTAGTGGTGTTGCAGACTCTGGGGCCTTTCAGAACAGGTGTATACAGTGAGGGAAAAAAGTATTTGATCCCCTGCTGATTTTGTACGTTTGCCCACTGACAAAGAAATGATCAGTCTATAATTTTAATGGTAGGTTTATTTGAACAGTGAGAGACAGAATAACAACAAAAGAATCCAGAAAAACGCATGTCAAAAATGTTATAAATTGATTTGCATTTTAATGAGGGAAATAAGTATTTGACCCCCTCTCAATCAGAAAGATTTCTGGCTCCCAGGTGTCTTTTATACAGGTAACGAGCTGAGATTAGGAGCACACTCTTAAAGGGAGTGCTCCTAATTTCAGCTTGTTACCTGTATAAAAGACACCTGTCCACAGAAGCAATCAATCAATCAGATTCCAAACTCTCCACCATGGCCAAGACCAAAGAGCTCTCCAAGGATGTCAGGGACAAGACTGTAGACCTACACAAGGCTGGAATGGGCTACAAGACCATCGCCAAGCAGCTTGGTGAGAAGGTGACAACAGTTGGTGCGATTATTCTCAAATGGAAGAAACACAAAAGAACTGTCAATCTCCCTCGGCCTTGGACTCCATGAAAAATCTCACCTCGTGGAGTTGCAATGATCATGAGAAAGGTAAGGAATCAGCCCAGAACTACACGGGAGGATCTTGTCAATGATCTCAAAGCAGCTGGGACCATAGTCACCAAGAAAACAATTGGTAACACACTACGCCGTAAAGGACTGAAATCCTGCAGCGCCCGCAAGGTCCCCCTGCTCAAGAAAGCACATATACATGCCCGTCTGAAGTTTGCCAATGAACATCTGAATGATTCAGAGGAGAACTGAGTGAAAGTGTTGTGGTCGGATGAGACCAAAATCGAGCTCTTTGGCATCAACTCGCCGTGTTTGGTGGAGGAGCCTATGACCCCAAGAACACCATCCCCACCGTCAAACATGGAAGTGGAAACATTATGCTTTGTGGGTGTTTTTCTGCTAAGGGGACAGGACAACTTTACCGCATCAAAGGGACGATGGACGGGGCCATATACCGTCAAATCTTGGGTGAGAACCTCCTTCCCTCAGCCAGGGCATTGAAAATGGGTCGTGGATGGGTATTCCAGCATGACAATGACCCAAAACACACGGCCACGGCAACAAAGGAGTGGCACAAGAAGAAGCACATTAAGGTCCTGAGTGGCCTTGCCAGTCTCCAGACCTTAATCCCATAGAAAATCTGTGGAGGGACCTGAAGGTTCGAGTTGCCAAACGTCAGCCTCGCAACCTTAATGACTTGGAGAAGATCTGCAAAGAGGAGTGGAACAAAATCCCTCCTGAGATGTGTGCAAACCTGGTGGCCAACTACAAGAAACGCCTGACCTCTGTGATTGCCAACAAGGGCTTTGCCACCAAGTACTAAGTAATGTTTTGCAGAGGGGTCAAATACTTATTTCCCTAATTAAAATGCAAATCAATTTATAACATTTTTGACATTAGTTTTTCTGGATTTTGTTGTTGTTATTCTGTCTCTCACTGTTCAAATAATCCTACCATTAAAATTATAGACTGATCATGTCTTTGTCAGTGGGCAAACGTACAAAATCAGCAGGGGATCAAATACTTTTTTCCCTCACTGTATATACTGGGATCATGTGACAGATCATGTGACACTTAGATTGCACACAGGTGGACTTTATTTAACTCATTATGTTACTTCTGAAGGTAATTGGTTGCACCAGATCTTATTTAGGGGCTTTATAGCAAAGGAAGTGAATACATATGCATGCACCACTTTTCCATTATTTATTATTTTGCATTTTTTTGAAACAAGTAATTTTTTTCATTTCACTTCACCATTTTGGACTATTTTGTGTATGTCCAATGCATGAAATCCAAATAAAAATCAATTTAAATTACAGGTTGTAATACAACAAAATAGGAAATACCCCAAGTGGGATGAATACTTTTGCAAGACACTGTATTTCACCCAATAGATATGGGAGTTTATCAAAATTGGATGTGTTTTCAAATTCTTTGTGGGTCTGTGTAATCTGAGGAAGTATGTTACTCTTATATGGTCTGTATTGTTTTAGTGATTCACCATAGTGAAGGCTTTGGCTTTGGTGCCTCAAGATTGAGTATTTGAATTTGTATTTATTATGGATCCCAAGGCCAAGGCAGCAGCTACGCTTTTAGTTTTAGAAATATTTACGACTAACTTATTCCTTGTCACCCACTCTGAAACTAACTGCAACTCTTTGTTAAGTGTTGCAGTCATTTCAGTCGCTGTAGCAGCTGACATGTATAGTGTTGAGTCATCCGCATACATAGACACTCTGGCTTTACTCAAAGCCAGTGGCATGTCTTTAGTAAAGATTGAAAAAAGTAATGGGCCTAGACAGCTGCCATGGGGAATTCCTGATTCTACCTGGATTATGTTGGAGAGGCTTCCATTAAAGAACACCCTCTGTGTTCTGTTAGACAGGTAACTCTTTATCCACATTATAGCAGGGGGGTGTAAAGCCATAACACATACGTTTTTCCAGCAACAGACTATGATCGATAATGTCAAAAGCCACACTGAAGTCTAACAAGACAAACCCCACAATATTTGTATCATCAATTTCTCTCAGCCAATCATCAGTCATTTGTGTAAGTGCTGTGCTTGTTGAATGTCCTTCTCTTTAAGCAATGCTGATTGTCAATTTGTTTACTGTAAAATAGCGTTGTTTCTGGTCAAACACAATTTTTTTCCAATAGTTTACTAAGGGTTGGTAACAGGCTAATTGGTCGGCTATTTGAGCCATTAAAGGGGGCTTTACTATTCTTAGGAATTACTTTTGCTTCCCTCCAAGCCTGGGGGCACACACATTCTAGTAGGCTTAAATTGAAGATATGGCAAATAGGAGTGGCAATATCGTCCGCTATTATTCTCAGTAATTTTCGATCCAAGTTGTCAGTCCCCGGTGGCTTGTAATTGTTGATGGACAACAATTATTTGTTCACCTCTTCCACACTCACTTAACAGAATTCAAAATTACAATGCTTGTCTTTCATAATTTGGTCAGATATACTTGGATGTGTGGTGTCAGCAATTGTTGCTGGCATGTCATGCCTAAATTTGCTAATCATTCAAGTAGTTGGCAATATCAGTGTGTTTTGTGATGAATGAGCCGTCTGATTCAATGAATGATGGAGCTGAGTGTGCCTTTTTGCCCAACATTTCATTGAAGCTGCTCCAAAGCTTTTCACTATCATTCTTTATGTCTTTATTTCATAGTGTAGTTTCTTCTTATTTTTATTCAGTTTAGTCACATGATTTCTCAATTTGCAGTATGTTTGCCAATCGGTTGTGCATCCAGACTTATTTGCCATTCCTTTTGCCTCATCCCTCTCAACCATACAATTGTTCAATTCCTCATCAATCCACGGGGATTTAACAGTTTTTACAGTCATTTTCTTAATGGGTGCATGCTTATTAGTAACTGGAATAAGCAATTTCATAAATGTGAAAAGTTCAGTGTCTGTTTGCTCCTCATTACACACCACAGACCAACAAATATTTTTTTTATATTTTTTAAAATTTTTTGTCATTTAGCAGACGCTCTAATCCAGAGCGATTTACAGGAGCAATTAGGGTTAAGTGCCTTGCTCAAGGGCACATCGACAGATTTTTCACCTAGTTGGCTCGGTGAAAAAGATGTTCTATTCTTTACATCAACAACATAGGAATCACCACAAAACATATTGTATGACCTCTTATTCACTATATTAGGCCCAGCCTTTGGAATTTTGGTTTTCCTAGATATGGCTACTATATTGTGATCACTACATCCGATGGATTTGGATACTGCTTTCTAACAAATCTCTGCAGCATCAGTAAAGATATGATCAATACATGTTGATGATTTAATTCCTGTACTGTTTGTAACTACCCTGGTAGGTTGACTGATAACCTGAACCAGGTTGCAGGCACTGGTTACAGTTTGAAGCTTTCTCTTGAGTGGTCAGCCTGATAAAAGCCTGTCAATATTTAAATCACCCAGAAAGTATACCTCTCTATACACATTATCAAGCATTTCACACATGTTATCCAGATATTGACTGTTAGCACTTGGTGGTCTATAGCAGCTTCCCACCAGAATGGGCTTTAGGTGAGGCAGATGAACCTGTAGCCATATTACTTCAACAGTAGTTAACATGAGATCCTCTCTAAGCTTTACAGGAATGTGGTTCTGAATATAAACAGCAACACATCCACCATTGGCATTTCTATATTTTCTGTAAATGTTATAACCTTGTATTGCTACCACTGTATCATCAAAGGTATTATGCAAGTGAGTTTCAGAGATAGTCAGAATATGAATGTCATCTGTTACTAGCAAATTATTGATTTCATGAACCTTGTTTCTTAAACTACAGTTGAAGTCGGAAGTTTACATACACTTAGGTTGGAGTCATTAAAACTCGTTTTTCCAACCCCTCCACAAATTTCTTGTTAACAAACTATAGTTTTGGCAAGTCGGTTAGGACATCTACTTTGTGCATAACACAAGTAATTTTTCCAACAATTGTTTACAGACAGATTATTTCACTTATAATTCACTGTATCACAATTCCAGCGGGTCAGAAGTTTACATACACTAAGTTGACTGTGCCTTTAAACATCTTGGAAAATTCCAGAAAATGATGTCATGGCTTTAGAAGCTTCTGATAGGCTAATTGACATAATTTGAGACAATTGGAGGTGTACCTGTGGATGTATTTCAAGGCCTACCTTCAAACTCAGTGCCTCTTTGCTTGACATCATGGGAAAATCAGAAGAAATCAGCCAAGACCTCAGAAAATAAATTGTAGACCTCTGGTTCATCCTTGTGAGCAATTTCCAAACGCCTGAAGGTACCACGTTCATCTGTACAAACAATAGTACGCAAGTATAAACACCATGGGACCACGCAGCCGTCATACCGCTCAGGAAGGAGACGCGTTCTGTCTCCTAGAGATGAACGTACTTTGGTGCAAAAAAGTGCAAATCAATCCCAGAACAACAGCAAAGGACCTTGTGAAGATGCTGGAGGAAACAGGTACAAAGTTATCTATATCCACAGTAAAACGAGTCCTATATCGACATAACCTGAAAGGCCGCTCAGCAAGGAAGAAGCCACTGCTCCAAAACCGATATAAAAAAGCCAGACTACGGTTTGCAACTGCACATGGGGACAAAGATCATACTTTTTTGAGAAATGTCCTCTGGTCTGATGAAACAAAAATAGAACTGTTTGGCCACAATGACCATCATTATGTTTGGAGGAAAAAGGGGGCACTTGCAAGCCGAAAACACCATCCCAACCGTGAAGCACGGGGGTGGCAGCATCATGCTTTGGGGGTGCTTTGCTGCAGGAGGGACTGGTGCACTTCACAAAATAGATGGCATCATGTGGAAGGAAAATTATGTGAATATATTGAAGCAACATCTCAAGACATCAGTCAGGAAGTTAAAGCTTGGTCGCAAATGGGTTTTCCAAATGGACAATGACCCCAAGCATACTTCCAAAGTTGTGGCAAAATGGCTTAAGGACAACAAAGTCAAGGTATTGGAGTGGCCATCACAAAGCCCTGACCTCAATCCTATAGAACATTTTGACCCAAATTAAACAATTTAAAGGCAATGTTACCAAATACTAATGGAGTGTATGTAAGCTTCTGACCCACTGGGAATGTGATGAAAGAAATAAAAGCTGAAATAAATCATTCTCTCTACTATTATTCTGACATTTCACATTCTTAAAATAAAAGTGGTGATCCTAACTGACTTAAGACAGGGAATTTTTACTAGGATTAAATGTCAGGAATTGTGAAAAACTGAGTTTGAATGTATTTGGCTAAGGTGTATGTAAACTTCCAACTTCAACTGTACATATGTTAACGTGGGCTATTTTGAGCACATTTCTTCTGGGATGCTTACTTGTTTTCATTGCTTTACTGGGAAGCTTAGCAGCAGTAGATGTGCTCATGATCTTTATGTTAGTGCAGGGTGAGCTGCACACAGTATTTCTCTGTTCAAGTAGACTGTGATTTTGATGTTAGTGGTCTCTATTTCTTTCAGTCTCTCTGTTTCTCTCTGTTGTATCTATCGTCTCTTCTTATATCTCTTCTTATATCTATCTCTATCTCTTCTCACTCTCTATCTCTATCTCTCTCTATCTATATATCTTATTATCTCTCTCTGTATATCTCTCCTCTACTATCTACCTCTCTATCTTATCTTTCTCTCTCTCTTCTTCTCTCTCTCTGTCTCTGTCTTGTCTCTCTCTCTCTCTCTCTCTCTCTCTCTCTCTCTCTCTCTCTCTCTCTGTCTCTGTCTCTCGGCAAACCGTTTTTAAAAAATGATATGAGTTAGTTGAAATGATGAACTAGATGTTGAACTTGAAGTCTCATCTCATTATATAAAACCATGTGTTTCTCTTTGATGTTGCTAGTCAGGTCTGACTCATTCAGATTCTTCACACAGTGACCGGGTTGTGCATTTGAGTGAGATGAAATCACATTTTGACTTGAGGTCAATCTCATTATAAAGCTTTGTTGTCTGTTAGTGATGTCTGAATCATTAGAGGGGAACTCTGCCAACTGTTAGTCAGGTCTGATTCATCAGGTGGTTGGACTGGCAACAGGAAATGGTCACACAGGTTTTATGGGATGTAGTGGCCAAGGTGTTGCAATGGTAGCTTTTATAGGGGTCTGGAATGCTGGAGAGGGTTGGGGGGTCAAAAAAAAGGAGTAAAAATGTGATTTTCCTGTGTTTTATATATATTTTCAGCTTTAAAGAAATGTCTGCAGGTAACCGTTCAGGAGAGCTATTAAAGGCCCAGTGCAGTCAAAAATGTGATTTTCCTGTGTTTGATTTACACACTATGAGGTTGGAATAATACTGTGAAATAGTGTAAATGATGATAATGCCCTTTTAGTGTAATAGCTGTTTGAAAAGACTGCCTGAAATTTCTGCCTGTTTTGGTGGGATGGAATTTTCTTCTGCCTGGTGACATCACCATGCGGTAAATTAGGCCATTTTGGCTTTAGACATTAAGCATGTTTACCGCTCTCCCATAGGAAATCAGTGAGGAGTAATGCCACTGGAGTGACTGTTGAACCATAATGGAAGTTCCCTCTGTTTGGCTACAGAGTGTACACTGTAAACATTTAGAGGTAAATACACACACACAACATACACTGATGCACGCACAAGCACATGCACACACACACACCACACATTTAGAGTTAAATATTTAGAAGAAGACATTATGAATGGGGGGGGCTTGTAGGAAGGGGGTACATTTCGAATTTTGAAGGTTAAAAGCCCAGTGCAGTCAAAAACGTGATTTTCCTGTGTTTAAAAAAATATATATTTTTCCATACTATGAGGTTGGAATAATACTGTGAAATTGTGAAAATTATGATAATGCCCTTTTAGTGTAAGAGCTGTTTGAAAAGGCCGCCTGAAACTTCTGCCTGTTTTGGTGGGATGGAATGTTGTCCTGCCTGGTGACATCACCAAATTAGTTAATAGACCAATAAGAAATATAGTTCCAAACCTCTCTGCCAATGACAGTTCAGTTTCCAGTTTTCCCCCTCCCCACTCAGACCACTCCCAGACAGTCCTAGCATACATTCTTGCTTGAGAAATTGCTCTTTCACTAAGAATCTATTTTTGTTTCTTTTTGACCATTTTAATTGAAAACAATCACAGTAAGGTACTTAATTGTTCTCCAGAAATGGTTTGATATTGAGATAAAAACGTCTGCATTGGACCTTTAAGTTTAGGCATAAATTGGGATAAGGTTAAAAATGGACGGTTATGTTTAGGCATTACTTCCGACTAGTTAAGGTTTGGGGTTAAGGTTTGGGGTTAAAAGAGACTAAATAAAAACAGGTGCCTAGCACTGGGATTAAACCTGCGATTTAAGCCCTTCCTCTGTCCACAACGGCCTAGCAAGCCGCCTGCTTACTAGACGGTAATAGGTGCTCACGTTGCCCCTAGCGGACGATATCGAAGGCATCTCCAGACGTCCTTGGGACCTGGATGGACAAAACGTCAAATACTGAAGTGGATCAGGTTGTTGTCTGTATCACCTGCTATTTGATCCCCTGAGGCACGAGGAGAAGGAGAAAGAAGAAAGAAAGAAAGAGAGAAGAAAGAAGAAAGAAAAGAAAGAAAAAAGAAAAGAAAAAGAAAGAATAAGAAAAGAAGAAAAAGATAAGAAAGAAAGAAAGAAAGAAAGAAAGAAAGAAAGAAAGAAAAGAAAGAAAGAAAGAAAGAAAGAAAGAAAGACAGAAAGAAAGACAGAAAAGGAAACTGCTAGAGTGCATCTGGTGTCAGATAGACGGTAAACCTTTTCCTGACCTTCAGAGAGGATGAGTAGAAAAACAGAAATGTCCTTGGCAGCAACTGTCAACACACACACACACACACACACACACACACACACACACAGACACGCACACACTCACAACACACACACACACACACACAACACACACACTCACACACACACACACACACAGACACACACACACACACACACAACACACACACACACACACTCACACACACGTCGATGAGAGAGCTACCCTGCTTTCCTCTGAGTCACACACACACACACACACACACACACACACACACTCACACACACAACACACACACACACACACACACACACACACACACACACACACACACACACACACAGTTGGGATGTTGCAAAGAAACGTGCTGGGGAATACGGATCAGGATGCGGTCCCAACACTAGCCTATTCCCTGCATAGCGCACTACTGTTGACCAGAGCTCTATGTAAAGGGTTTAGGCATTTGGGATGTAGAACCGCTTGGTCACACTTACATTCACTTTAGTTTTTTAAATTTAGTTTATTTAGAAAATATTTTCTTAACTCTATTTCTTGAACTTGAACTGCCTTATTGGTTAAGGGCTTGTAAGTAAGCGTTTCAAGGTAAGGTCAACACCTGTTGTATTCGGCGCATGTTAGTCTCATCAGGTCGGATGAATACACGTCCGTTGTCACTGTGTTTTATTAGCAGACCCTTCACTGTGTTGTATTAAAATACACTTCACTGAGCTGTATTGGCAGACCCTTCACTGTGTTGTATTAAAATACACTTCACTGAGCTGTATTGGCAGACCCTTCACTGTGTTGTATTAGAAGACCTTTCAGAGAAAGAAAGGATGAATAGAAAACAGAGTATGATTTAATTTCTCTCTCTCTTCTCTCTTTCTTTTCCCACTCTCCTGCTCTCTCTTTTCCTTTGTATCTCTCTCTCTCTGTCTCTGTCTCTGTCTCTGTCTCTGTCTCTGTCTCTGTCTCTGTCTCTCTCTCTCTCTCTCTCTCTCTCTCTCTCTCTCTCTCTCTCTCTCTCTCTCTCTCTCTCTCTGTGTCTCTCTCTCTCTCTCCTCTCTCTCTCTCTCTCTCTCTCTCTCTCTCTCTCTCTCTCTCTCTGTCTCTTCTCTCTTTCTCTCGTTCCATCTTCCTGAGCAAGTGATTGTGTTTTATGTTCGCGGTGCCAGCTTCACTTCTGCCTGTCATTAAATTAACGTTCTGTCTTCATTTCGGTTTTCCGGTTTTCTCTGTTCCTCTCAAAGTCGACCCCCGGGTTATCCCCGGTTACATCCAGTCAACACCATTTACTGGCAGCTGTGACCCGTTACAAACGGTTCCTGGCACTGGCAGCTGTGACGTGTTCGACGTTGATTAGCGCAACGTTAGCGTAGCATATGGCTAACGTTGTCTCTAACGGCTCTCTTTACCGTAATACAATAGGCTTGAGTCACACAGTTCAGAAGTCCCTTGCACACACATTGTCTTCCACACATGAAGCCCTCTGCTATGTCCTTGGTTGCTACACGTTGTGGGAACCAGATTGGAATTTCCCGGCGTCATTCAACTAGTGGGAATATTGGGAAGAGAATGTATGTGTCGTGTGTATTGCGTGTAGTGTGTATTGTGTGTAGTGTGTAGTATGTGTATTGTGTATAGTGTGTAGTGTATAGTGTGTAGTGTGTATTGTGTGTATTGTGTATAGTGTGTAGTGTGTATAGTGTTTAGTGTGTGTAGTGTGTAGTGTGTGTATAGTGTGTGTAGTGTGTGTATTGTGTGTAGTGTGTGGTGTGTATAGTGTATAGTGTGTAGTGTGTGTAGTGTGTAGTGTGTGTATTGTGTGTAGTGTGTATAGTGTATAGTGTATAGTGTATAGTGTGTAGTGTGTGTAGTGTGTAGTGTATAGTGTGTAGTGTGTATAGTGTGTAGTGTGTGGTAGTGTGTGTATTGTGTGTAGTGTGTGTAGTGTGTATAGTGTGTAGTGTGTAGTGTGTGTAGTGTGTGTAGTGTGTATAGTGTATAGTTGTGTGTGTGTAGTGTGTAGTGTGTGTATTGTGGTAGCAGTGTGGTAACTAGATGAGTAATGGTCAGTGGATTTTGGACATAATGGAGTTGTACACACGGACACATACACACACATACACACACAGACACACACATTAGTGAAGAGTAAGGCGTGTCTGTTGGGAAAAAGACTGACAGACCAAAACATCTGTCCAGCAGATTTCCAACCTCTCCTTCAACTCTCCATCTCAGGCTGGGGTCCAACCTCTCCATCTCAGGCTGGGGTCCAACCTCTCCATCTCAGGCTGGGGTCCAACCTCTCCATCTCAGTCTGGGGTCCAACCCCTCCTTTAACTCTCCATCTCAGGCTGGGGTCCAACCTCTCCTTTAAACTCTCCATCTCAGGCTGGGGTCCAACCTCTCACTCTCCATCTCAGGCTGGGGTCCAACCCTCCTTTAACCTCCATCTCAGGCTGGGGTCCAACCTCTCCTTTAACTCTCCATCTCAGGCTGGGGTCCAACCTCTCCTTTAACTCTCCATCTCAGGCTGGGGTCCAACCTCTCCATCTCAGGCTGGGGTCCAACCTCTCCATCTCAGGCTGGGGTCCAACCTCTCCTTTAACTCTCCATCTCAGGCTGGGGTCCAACCTCTCCTTTAACTCTCAATCTCAGGCTGGGGTCCAACCTCTCCTTTAACTCTCCATCTCAGGCTGGGGTCCAACCTCTCCATCTCAGGCTGGGGTCCAACTCTCCTTTAACTCTCCATCTCAGGCTGGGGTCCAACCTCTCCTTTAACTCTCCATCTCAGGCTGGGGTCCAACCTCTCCTTTAACTCTCCATCTCAGGCTGGGGTCCAACCTCTCCATCTCAGGCTGGGGTCCAACCCTCTCCATCTCAGGCTGGGGTCCAACCTCTCCATCTCAGGCTGGGGTCCAACCTCTCCATCTCAGGCTGGGGTCCAACCTCTCCATCTCAGGCTGGGGTCCAACCTCTCCTTTAACTCTCCATCTCAGGCTGGGGTCCAACCTCTCCATCTCAGGCTGGGGTCCAACCTCTCCATCTCAGGCTGGGGTCCAACCTCTCCATCTCAGGCTGGGGTCCAACCTCTCCTTTAACTCTCCATCTCAGGCTGGGGTCCAACCTCTCCATCTCAGGCTGGGGTCCAACCTCTCCTTAACTCTCATCAGGCTGGGGTCCAACCTCTCCTTTAAACTCTCCATCTCAGGCTGGGGTCCAACCTCTCCATCTATGTGAGGTCAACTCTCCATCTCAGGCTGGGGTCCAACCTCTCCTTTAATCCATCGGCTGGCCAACCTCTCCATTCAGGCTGGGGTCCAACCTCTCCTTTAACTCTCCATCTCAGGCTGGGGTCCAACCTCTCCATCTCAGGTGGGGTCCAACCTCCATCTCAGGTGGGGTCCAACCTCTCCATCTCAGGCTGGGGTCAACCTCTCCTTTAACTCTCCATCTCAGGCTGGGGTCCAACCTCTCCATCTCAGGCTGGGGTCCAACTCTCCATCTCAGGCTGGGGTCCAACCTCTCTTTAACCTCCATCTCAGGCTGGGGTCCAACCTCTCCATCTCAGGCTGGGGTCCAACCTCTCTTCAATTCCATTCAGGCTGGGGTCCAACTCTCCTTTAACTCTCCATCTCAGGCTGGGGTCCAACCTCTCCATCTCAGGCTGGGGTCCAACCCCTCCTTTAACTCTCCATCTCAGGCTGGGGTCCAACCTCTCCATCTCAGGCTGGGGTCCAAACCTCTCCTTTAACTCCCTCAGGCTGGGGTCCAACCTCTCCATCTCAGCTGGGGTCCAACCTCTCCATCTCAGGCTGGGGTCCAACCTCTCCAATCTCAGGCTGGGGTCCAACCTCTCTTCAACCTCCATCTAGGCTGGGGTCCAACCTCTCCTTTAACTCTCCATCTCAGGCTGGGTCCAAACCTCTCCTTAACTCTCCATCTCAGGCTGGGGTCCAACCTCTCCATCTCAGGCTGGGGTCCAACTCTCCATCTCAGGCTGGGGTCCAACCTCTCCTTTAACTCTCATCTCAGGCTGGGGTCCAACCCCTCCTTAATCTCATTAGGCTGGTCAACCTCTCCATCTCAGGCTGGGGTCCAACCCTCCATCTCAGGCTGGGGTCAACTCTCCATTCAGGCTGGGGTCCAACTCTCATCTCAGGCTGGGTCAACAATTTCATTAGGCTGGGGTCCAACCTCTCCTTAACATACCATCTCAGGTGGGGTCCAACTCTCTTTAACTTCATTAGGCTGGGGTCCAACCTTCCATTCAGGCTGGGGTCCAACCTCTCCTTTAACTCTCCATCTCAGGCTGGGTCCAACCTCTCCTTAATCTCCATTCAGGTGGGTCAACCTTCCTTAATCTCCATCTCAGGCTGGGGTCCAACCTCCATCAGGCTGGGGTTCCAACCTCTCCATTAGGCTGGGTCCAACCTCCATCTCAGGATGGGTCCAACCTTCATCTCAGGTGGGGTCCAGCTCTCCTTCAACTCTCCATTCAGGTGGGCCAACCTCTCCAACTAGGCTGGGCCAAACCTCTCATCTCAGGCTGGGTCAAACCCCTCTTCAACTTCCATCTTTAGGTGGGGTCCATCCCCTCCTTAACTCTCCATCTCCGGCTGGGGTCCAACCTCTCCATCTCGGTGGGGTCAAACCTCCCTTCAACTCTCCATCTCAGGCTGGGGTCCAACCTCTCCTTTAACTCTCCATCTCAGGCTGGGGTCCAACCTTTCCTTCAACTCTCCATACAAACAGACAACGATAACATATGCTAGGGGTACAACAAATTACAGATTATACAAAGACCTTAAAAGATACAGACATATTGATTGTTTTTTAACAGCTTTCTTATTGGAAGAATGTAGAACGTTCTTAATGTACTGCTCGAACTCCTTATAGAAAACATGGAAGAGTGGTTTTTTTATTAATGAATTTACATGTGTGAATATGACATTTTGCCATTAGTACCATTACATTTAAGAGGTAAAATGATTTTTTTCTCTATCCTTATTATAGTAAAGGAAACCGAGCAGCACAAAAGTCATCAAGAATATGAACAATTATATAACTATAAATATCTTGCCATCATTTCCTTACATGTAGATGGTGCCAAAATAAATGCAAAACTGTTTCTGGATGCTCAAAAAGTACAGTTAATGTTAATGTATTTTTTTGAGTTTCTTCAGGTAAATGATTTGCAGGGTAATACTTACGGATCATTCTGAAAGACACCTCTTTGACTTTGTTAACAAGCAGGTATTTTGTGTGGTAATAACCAAACCTTTTTCCAACAGATATTATTGACAAATGTATTCCAGTAAGTTGTGACACAAGGAATAGATACAATATCCCTTTGAAATGATGCACATATAGATCTGTTGTTCTGAGGGGGCAAGGAGAAACACATGTTTCCTATTGGAGAGTCAACTGGATTAAGCGAGGGTAGTTCAAGAAGGTGAAGTCTGGTTACACCTTCAAACAACATGAGAGATGGAATAGCATCAAATACTATGGTGTCACGATCGTTGAGAGACGGGTCAGACCAAGGTGCAGCGTGGTATGCGTACATATTTATTAGCGAAGATAAACACTTGACAAAACAACAAAAGCAACGTAACGTGAAGTCCTATGGGCTATACTCACAACAAGCCAAACCAGAACACAAACAAGATCCCACAACCCTGGCAGGAAAACTGGCTGCCTAAGTATGATCCCCAATCAGAGACAACGAGCGACAGCTGCCTCTGATTGGGAATCACGCCCGGCCAAACATAGAAATACAAATACTAGAATCGAACATAGAAATACAATAACATAGATCTCAAACTGAACTCACACCCTGACCCAACCAACAAGAGTTCTCTAGGCTCCGGCCGCACCATCCTGATTCATTAGGGGAGGGTCCGGGTGGGCATTCAGCCTCGGAGGCGGCTCCGGATCCGGGCGTGATGACCTCTTCCTCTTTGCCTCCCCGTTGCGCCCCTGGTCTGGTCTGGACCTCGGCGCGATGCTTCCCCTCTCCTTCCTCCCTCTCTGCCTCCCCGTTGCCCCCCTGGTCTGGTCTGGACCTCGGCGCGATGCTTCCCCTCTCCTTCCTCCCACAATGCACCAAGCCCTGTCTGGACCCTCTCTAGGTGTAACAGGGAAATTGTAACGAGATTTTTTTTTTTTTTTATCCTCATAATTGAGTAACAATCCTTCTGCATTAAAAAGTTGACTCACCAGCAGGATATGATTTATTAAACCAGTTCTTAAAAAATAAAGACTTGTTTCTATACAAAATATCCTCGTTGTTTCCAAATGAAATACCTACGTGGAGAAAAATTATGTTTATAGATTAATGACCACGCTAAGAATACTTGTCTATGAAGAGCAGATGATTTTTGTAGGAATCTTATCAATGTTATAGTTACAAAGTAACATCATACTGAAGCCACCAAAACAGGAGAAAATATAATGTAATGTGATCATGATAAATAAAGATAATGTAATAAGATAATGAGGGATGAAATTCAAAATTGAAGTTGGATTCATAACATAATCATAACATAATCATAACATAATCATAACATAATCATAACAAAGATAACTGCCAGCCCAATAAACAACAAAGAGCTTGCTCACTGCCTATACTGCAGGGAAAAAATAGCAAAAGTGAGAAAAAATTAATATAAAAATAAATAAATATCCATTACACTCCAGTTAGTCCTCTGCAGTTAGAACGGAAGTTAAATAACCTTAGAGCCGGGAGTGAGAACTGCTCACTATCTAGGTAGCCTATGTCTATGACAGTCCTCAAGGAGGAAGGCTGATTTGTCTATGACAGTCCTCAAGAAGGAAGGCTGATTTGTCTATGACAGTCCTCAAGGAGAAAGGCTGATTTCAGATCCGATGAAGTAAGCCGCTTTCCCCTCTTTTCGTGCTTTTTTCCACAGCTGGCCACAGTTTCTCTCTCCTTTCTCTGTCTGCTTTCGAGACGTCTTCAGTAAAACCGCAGGTTGTTATTGTGTAGGAAGGTAAGATCTCTTTGCTGCTTTTCCAAGTGGTGTCCCTGTAGATCTGTGATGTGAACTTGAGAATGATACCTCTGCCCGAGGCGATGTACAGTGTGGACAACATCTGCTAGCTTGGCCTTCTCCTCAGGTAGGACAGCTTGGCTTTGATGGTCTGTTGCCCCACGTTCTTCCCATCTGCCTCTGGAACTTCACACAGTCAGTCAGATTTCCACCGTCTGAAGTAGCTTTCGAAGTTCTGTGATTCTTCTTTGGCACAAGTCAATCTTTTCCCCTCCTCTTTTTCGTCACGCTTTTCCGATGTGGGCGACCTTCTTCTTGACATCATTGATTTCCATGCATGCAAAGTCAACTGATTTTCATTTGGGGGTTTGTATCATTTTGATTTACACAACATGCCTACCACTTTTGAAGATGCAAAATATTTCTTATTGAGGAAAAAATAAGAAATAACACAAAAAAACAGAAAACCTGAGCGTGCATAACTATTCACCCCCCCCCCAAAGTCAATACTTTGTAGAGGCAACTTTTGCAGCAATTACAGCTGCAAGTCTCTTGGGGTATGTCTCTATAAGCTTGGCACATCTAGCCACTGGGATTTTTGCCCATTCTTCAAGGCAAAACTGCTCCAGCTCCTTCAAGTTGGATTGGTTCCGCTGGTGTACAGCTATCTTTAAGTCATACCACAGATTCTCAATTGGATTGAGGTCTGGGCTTTGACTAGGCCGTTCCAAGACATTTAAATGTTTCCCCTTAAACCACTCGAGTGTTGCTTTAGCAGTATACTTGGGGTCATTGTCCTGCTGGAAGGTGAATCGCCGTCCCAGTCTCAGATCTCTGGAAGACTGAAACCGGTTTCCCTCAAGAATTTCCCTGTATTTAGCGCCAGCCACATTCCTTCAATTCTGACCAGTTTCCCAGTCCCTGCCGATGAAAAACATCCCCACAGCATGATGCTGCCACAACCATGCTTCACTGTGAGGATGGTGTTCTCGGGGTGATGAGAGGTATTGGGTTTGCTCCAGACATAGCGTTTTCTTTGATGGCCAGAAAGCTCAATTTTAGTCTCATCTGACCAGAGTACCTTCTTCCATATGTTTGGGGAGTCTCCCACATGCCTTTTGGCGAAGACCAAACATGTTTGCTTATTTATTTTTTCAAGCAATGGCTTTTTTCTGGCCACTCTTCCGTAAAGCCCAGCTCTGTGGGGTGTACGGCTTAAAGTGGTCCTATGGACTGATACTCCAATCTCCACTGTGGAGCTTTGCAGCACCTTCAGGGTTATCTTTGGTCTCTATGTTGCCTCTTGGCAGGTTTGTTGTGGTGCCATATTATTTCAATTTTTTAATAATGGATTTCATGGTGCCCATGTGGGATGTTGAAAGTTGTACTATCTCCACAACTTTGTCCCTGACCTGTTTGGAGAGCTCCTTGGTCTTCAAGGTGCCGCTTGCTTGGTGGTGCCTCTTGCTTAGTGGTGTTGCAGACTCTGGGGTCTTTCAGAACAGGTGTATATATACTGAGATCATGTGACAGATCATGTGACACTTAGATTGCACACAGGTGGACTTTATTTAACTAATTATGTGACTTCTGAAGGTAATTGGTCGCACCAGATCTTATTTAGGGGCTTCATAGCAAAGGGGGTGAATACATATGCACGCAACACTTTTCCGTCATTTATTTTTTAGAATTTTTTGAAACAAGTTATTTTTTTCATTTCACTTCACCAATTTGGACTGTTTTATGTATGTCCATTACATGAAATCCAAATAAAAATCTATTTAAATTACAGTTTGTAATGCAACAAAATAGGAAAAACCCCAAGGGGGATGAATACTTTTGCAAGGCACTGTGGTTGTGCCAGTTGTCAATCAAAGTTTTTGCCTCCTGTATAACGACATTGGAGCATTGCTAGCTGAGGAGTTGGCTATAAGGTTTCTCTTTCTGTCAGCGCGCTGTGATATTTTGAAAAATACAATCTTAAATCATCAATGACCTGGTGTTTTTCGCAAGCAAAATCTTAATTTGGTAGTTCAAAATAATACACTTCTCACTGTCTTTTCAAAAGTTGGTATGCAGAGCTCTGCTGCCATCTTGGAGCCTCCACTTCTTCAACTCTTAAAAATCAGGGTCCAAAGTGTCAAATAAAGGCAGGACAACACGCTGCTGTAATTTATTCCTCCAAACACGGCGAGTGGAATTTAGACCAAAAAGCTTTTTTTTTGTCTCATCAGACCACATTACCTTCTCCCATTCCTCCTCTGGATCATCCAGATTGTCATTGGCAAACTTCAGACGGGCCTGGACATGCGCTGGCTTGAGCAGGGGGACCTTGCGTGCGCTGCAGGATTTTAATCCATGATGGCGTAGTGTGTTACTAATGGTTTTCTTTGAGACTGTGGTCCCAGCTCTCTTCAGGTCATTGACCAGGTCCTGCCGTGTAGTTCTGGGCCTATCCCTCACCTTCCTCATGATCATTGATGCCCCACGAGGTGACGTCTTGCATGGAGCCCCAGACCGAGGGTGATTGACCGTCATCTTGAACTTCTTCCATTTTCTAATAATTGCGCCAACAGTTGTTGCCTTCTCACCAAGCTGCTTGCCTATTGTCCTGTAGCCCATCCCAGCCTTGTGCAGGTCTACAATTGTATCCCTGATGTCCTTACACAGCTCTCTGGTCTTGGCCATTGTGGAGAGGTTGGAGTCTGTTTGATTGAGTGTGTGGACAGGTGTCTTTTATACAGGTAACGAGTTCAAACAGGTGCAGTTAATACAGGTAATGAGTGGAGAACAGGAGGGCTTCTTAAAGAAAAACTAACAGGTCTGTGAGAGCCGGAATTCTTACTGGTTGGTAGGTGATCAAATACTTATGTCATGCAATAAAATGCAAATTAATTACTTAAAAATCATACAATGTGATTTTCTGGATTTTTGTTTTAGATTCCGTCTCTCACAGTTGAAGTGTACCTATGATAAAAATTACAGACCTCTACATGCTTTGTAAGTAGGAAAACCTGCAAAATCGGCAGTGTATCAAATACTTGTTCTCCCCACTGTATATATATATATATATATTATTTTATAGTAAAACAATTGCTCAGAGAAAGAGATTTGTTTGTTTAACAAGTAAAACACATTTTTCTCAAAAAGTAGGGATCAAAATGTTGTACACCCCTAAAGAGTAAATAAATAAAGTTTAGTATTTGGTCCGATATTCGTAGCACACAATGACTCTACAAACTTCCTGGATGCATTTGCAGTTTGTTTTTGTTGTGTTTCAGATTATTTCGTGCCCAATAGAAAAGATTGGTAAATAATGTATTTTGTCATTTTGGAGTCACTTTTATTATTAATAAGAATGTAATATGCTTCTAAACACGTCTACATTCATGTGAATGCTACCATGATTACGGATAACCCTGAATTAATCATGAATAATGATGAGTGAGAAAGTTATACATAGTCAAAGATCATACCCCAAGACATGCTAACCTCTCCTGTTATTGGTAATGGTGAGAGGCCAAGACAAGCTACCTTCTCCTGTTATTGGTAGTGGTGAGAGGCCAAGACATGCTAACCTCTCCTGATATTGGTAATGGTGAAAGTATTTGAAAGCCAAGTTAACAAACAGATCACCAACCCTTTCGAATCCCACCGTACCTTCTCCGCTATGCAATCTGGTTTCCGAGCTGGTCATGGGTGCACCTCAGCCACGCTAAAGGTCCTAAACGATATTATAACCGCGATCGATAAAAGACAGTACTGTGCAGCCGTCTTCATCGACCTGGCCAAGGCTTTCGACTCTCTCAATCACCACATTCTTATTGGCAGACTAAATAGCCTTGGTTTCTCAAATGACTGCCTCGCCTGGTTCACCAACTACTTCTCAGATAGAGTTCAATGTGTCAAATCGGAGGGCCGGTTGTCTGGACTTCTGGCAGTCTCTATGGGGGTGCCACAGGGTTCAATTCTCGGACCGACTCTATTCTCTGTGTATATCAATGATGTCGCTCTTGCTGCTGGTGACTCTCAGATCCACCTCTATGCAGACGACACCATTTTGAATACATCTGGCCCTTCATTGGACACTGTGTTAACAAACCTCCAAACAACCTTCAATGCCATACAACACTCCTTCAGTAGCCTCCAACTGCTCTTAAACGCTAGTAAAACTAAATGCATGCTCTTCAATCAAAATCTGCTTGCACCAGCCCGCCTGACTAGAATCACTACTCTCGGCGGGTCTGACTTAGAATATGTGGACAACTACAAATACCTAGGTGTCTGGTTAGACCGTAAACTCTCCTTCCAGACTCACATTAAGCATCTCCAATCCTAAGTTAAATCTAGAATCAGCTTCCTATTTCGCAACAAAGCCTCCTTCACTCATGCTGCCAAACATGCCCTTGTAAAACTGACTATCCTACCGATCCTTGATTTGACTCCAACACTCTACTCAGCAAATTGGATGTAGTCTATCACAGTGCCATCCGTTTCGTCACCAAAGCCCCATATACTACCAACCATTGTGACCTGTACGCTCTCGTTGGCTGGCCCTCACTACATATTCGTCGCCAAACCCACTGGCTCCAGGTCATCTATAAATCACTGCTAGGCAAATCCCCGCCTTATATTAGCTCATTGGTCACCATAGCAACACCCACCCGTAATATGCACTCCAGCAGGCACATCTCACTGGTCATCCCCAAAGCCAACACTTCCTTTGGCCGCCATTCCTTCCAGTTCTCTGCTGCCAATGACTGGAATGAACTGCAAAAATCTCTGAAGCTGGAGACTCTTATCTCCCTCACTAACTTTAAGCATCAGTTGTCAGAACACCTTACCGATCACTGCACCTGTACACAGCCCATCTGTAATTAGCCCACCCAACTACCTCATCCCCATATTGTTATTTATTTTGCTAATTTGCACCCCAGTATCTCTATTTGCACATCATCTTCTGCACATCTATCACTCCAGTGTTAATACTAAATTGTAATTATTTTGCACTATGGCCTATTTATTGCCTTACCTCCATAACTTACCACATTTGCACACACTGTATATAGATTTTCTATTTTCTATTGTGTTATTGACTGTACGTTTTGTTTACCCCATATGTAACTCTGTGTTTGTTGTTTTTATCGCACTGCTTTGCTTTATCTTGGCCAGGTCGCAGTTGTAAATGAGAACTTGTTCTCAACTGGCTTACCTAGCATGTCTTGGCTTACCTGAAAAAAAAAAAAAAAAAAGGCCAAGACATGCTAACCTCTCCTGTTATTGGTAATGGTGAGAGGCCAAGACATGCTAACCTCTCCTGTTATTGGTAATGGCAAGACATGCTAACCTCTCCTGTTATTGGTAATGGCAATTCATGCTAACCTCTCCTGTTATTGGTAATGGCAAGACATGCTAACCTCTCCTGTTATTGGTAATGCCAAGACAAGCTAACCTCTCCTGTTATTGGTAATGGTGAGAGGCCAAGACATGCTAACCTCTGCTGTTATTGGTAATGGTGAGAGGCTGAGACATGCTAACCTCTCCTATTATTGGTAATGGTGAGAGGCCAAGACATGCTAACCTCTCCTGTTATTGGTAATGGTGGCAGGCCAAGACATGCTAACCTCTCCTATTATTGGTAATGGTGAGAGGCCAAGACATGCTAACCTCTCCTGTTATTGGTAATGGTGAGAGGCCAAGACATGCTAACCTCTCCTGTTATTGGTAATGATGAGAGGCCAAGACATGCTAACCTCTGCTGTTATTGGTAATGGGGCGAGGCCGAGACATGCTAACCTCTCCTGTTATTGGTAATGATGAGAGGCCAAGACATGCTAACCTCTCCTATTATTGGTAATGATGAGAGGCCAAGACATGCTAACCTCTCCTGTTATTGGTAATGGTGAGACATGCTAACCTCTGCTGTTATTGGTAATGGTGAGACATGCTAACCTCTCCTATTATTGGTAATGGTGAGAGGCCAAGACATGCTAACCTCTCCTGTTTATTGGTAATGGTGAGAGGCCAAGACATGCTAACCTCTCCTGTTATTGGTAATGGTGAGAGGCCGAGACATGCTAACCTCTCCTGTTATTGGTAATGGCAAGACATGCTAACCTCTCCTGTTATTGGTAATGGTGAGAGCCAAGACATGCTAACCTCTCCTGTTATTGGTAATGGTGAGAGGCCAAGACATGCTAACCTCTCCTGTTATTGGTAATGGTGAGAGGCCGAGACATGCTAACCTCTCCTGTTATTGGTAATGGTGACAGGCCAAGACATGCTAACCTCTCCTGTTATTGGTAATGGTGACAGGCCAAGACATGCTAACCTCTCCTGTTATTGGTGATGGTGACAGGCCAAGACATGCTAACCTCTCCTATTATTGGTAATGGTGAGAGGCCGAGACATGCTAACCTCTCCTATTATTGGTAATGGTGAGAGGCCGAGACATGCTAACCTCTCCTATTATTGGTAATGGTGACAGGCCAAGACATGCTAACCTCTCCTGTTATTGGTAATGGTGAGACATGCTAACCTCTCCTGTTATTGGTAATGGTGACAGGCCATGACATGCTAACCTCTCCTATTATTGGTAATGGTGACAGGCCAAAACATGCTAACCTCTCCTGTTATTGGTAATGGTGAGACATGCTAACCTCTCCTATTATTGGTAATGGTGAGACATGCTAACCTCTCCTGTTATTGGTAATGGTGAGACATGCTAACCTCTCCTGTTATTGGTAATGGTGAGAGGCCAAGACAACAAGCTGTATTATGCCAGTAGCCAAGGACAAGAATCATCGATTTTCATCATTTAATACTACACCCTTAGTAGTTAATCACAAATCAGCAATTCATCAATAGCAATCAATATGCCATCTAGAAATCTCCAATATTTGTAAAAAAATCAAGACAACAAGCTGTACTTTATTTTTTTTGTAGTCAATGATCATCAGTATTGATGATTAACATGAAAAACATTAATATTTAATATTGAGCAATGTTTTGTGAAACTTTATTTGGATCCATCTGTAGATGCTCAAAGGACTATAAAATCTGGAAAGTGCAGTAACGTGCTAGAGTAGGAAGTGGTTTGTACAGAACGACAGCCGCTGGATTATGACAGATGGTAATTATACTACTACATCTACAACAAACCAATAAATAAAAAGACAAACTATCCGTTTCCTTCCCCTCTCCCACTCTTCTAACTCCAAGCCTAAGCATGTGGTGTTCATCATCAATATGGTTTCATACACTCCTCTTTCCTTCCTCTCTCTTCTCTTCGCAATCGTTTTTTGTTTCTTAGATTCTTTCAGGCCTAAGTATGAGGCCTCCCTCCCTTCCTCCCTCCTTCCTCTCCTTCCCTTCCTCCCTCCCTCCCTCCCTCCCTCCCTCCCTCCCTACCCTCCCTCCCTCCTCTCTTCCCTCCCTCCCTCCCTCCCTCCCTCCCCCCTCCCTCCCCTCCCTCCCTCCCTCCCTCCCTCCCTCCCTCCTTCCCCTCCCCCCTCTCTCCCTCCCTCTCTCCTTCCTCTCTCCTTCCCTCCTTCCCTCCCTCCCTCCCTCCCTCCCTCCCTGTCCCTCCCTCCCTCCCTCCTCCCTCCCTCCCTCCCTTCCTTCCTTCCCTTCTCCTCCCTCCCTGCCCTCCCTCTCTCCTCCCTCCCTCCCTCCTCCCTCCCTCCCTCCCTCCCTCTCTCCTTCCTCTCTCCTTCCCTCCCTCGTCCCTCCTTCCTCTCTCCTTCCCTCCCTCGTCCCTCCTTCCTTCTCATCCCCTATTATATCCCCTCCCTGGCTAATCATCCAATGATCTGCTAATTAGTGAACTGAGCGTGTGCAATGACCCCAGATGAGCCCTGATTATCCCCGGTGACCCCTGCTGAACCAGGAAGAACCCTCGCTGTGATGAAGTGAGACTTTGTCAGATCTCATTATCGATAAACACACACACACACACACACACAGCGCAGTCCCTGGATAATTTACACTTGGCCGAATCTCTCTTTTTCTCTCTTAAGATTGGCCTGATTAACTAGTGGCTGCGTCCCAAATGCCATCCTAATGAAAAGGGCTCTGGTTAAAAGAGGTGCAGTATGCAGTATAGCGAATAGGGTGTCAGTTGGGACTCAGACTCTGTTTTGTTGACGTTTTACTCATAAAGTTTGTGTTGTTTGAAAAGTCTTCAACAACGTATAAACTGAGTCCTTTCATCTCAGAAGAATGATCTTTTTTTTTTCTCATTCTCTGTGTGTGTGTGTGTGTGTGTGTGTGTGTGTGTGTGTGTGTGTGTGTGTGTGTGTGTGTGTGTGTGTGTAATCATATTTGTTCACAGTTAGAGTAGCCAGCATTGCCCTTAGAAATTCCAGGTGACTACCTCATGAAGCTGGTTAAGAGAATGCCAAGAGTGTGCAAAGCTGTCATCAAGTCAAAGGGTGGCTACTTTGAAGAATCTCAAATATAAAATACATTTAGATTTGTTTAACAATTTTTGGTTACTACATGATTGCATATATGTTATTTCATAGTTTTGATGGCTTCACTATTATTCTACAATGTAGAAAATTTTAAAAATAAAGAAAAACCCTTGAATGAGTAGGTGTGTCCAAACTTTTGACTGGTACTGTATATGTATATATATATATATACACTGCTAAAAAAAATAAAGGGAACACTTAAACAACACATCCTAGATCTGAATGAATGAAATAATCTTATTAAATACTTTTTTTCTTTACATAGTTGAATGTGCTGACAACAAAATCACACAAAAATGATCAATGGAAATCAAATTTATCAACCCATGGAGGTCTGGATTTGGAGTCACCCTCAAAATTAAAGTGGAAAACCACACTACAGGCTGATCCAACTTTGATGTAATGTCCTTAAAACAAGTCAAAATGAGGCTCAGTAGTGTGTGTGGCCTCCACGTGCCTGTATGACCTCCCTACAACGCCTGGGCATGCTCCTGATGAGGTGGCGGATGGTCTCCTGAGGGATCTCCTCCCAGACCTGGACTAAAGCATCCGCCAACTCCTGGACAGTCTGTGGTGCAACGTGGCGTTGGTGGATGGAGCGAGACATGATGTCCCAGATGTGCTCAATTGGATTCAGGTCTGGGGAACAGGCGGCCCAGTCCATAGCATCAATGCCTTCCTCTTGCAGGAACTGCTGACACACTCCAGCCACATGAGGTCTAGCATTGTCTTGCATTAGCTAGTCTCCCGAGTGGCGCAGTGGTCTAAGGCACTGCATCGCAGTACTAGCTGTGCCACTAGAGATCCTGGTTCGAATCCAGGCTCTGTCGTAGCCGGCCGCGACCGGGAGACCCATGGGGCGGCGCACAATTAGCCCAGCGTCGTCCAGGGTAGGGGAGGGCATGGCCGGCAGGGATGTAGCTCAGTTGGTAGAGCATGGCGTTTGCAACGCTATGGTTGTGGGTTCGATTCTCACGGGGGCCAGTATGAAAAAAATAAAAAATAAAATAATGTATGCACTCACTAACTGTAAGTCGCTCTGGATAAGAGCGTCTGCTAAATGACTAAAATGTAAATGTAAAAATTAGGAGGAACCCAGGGCCAACCGCACCAGCATATGGTCTCACAAGGGGTCTGAGGATCTCATCTCGGTACCTAATGGCAGTCAGGCTACCTCTGGCGAGCACATGGAGGGCTGTGCAGCCCCCCAAAGAAATGCCACCCCACACCATGACTGACCCACCGCCAAACCGGTCATGCTGGAGGATGTTGCAGGCAGCAGAACGTTCTCCACGGCGTCTCCAGACTCTGTCACGTCTGTCACATGCTCAGTGTGAACCTGCTGTGAAGAGCACAGGGCGCCAGTGGCGAATTTGCCAATCTTGGTGTTCTCTGGCAAATGCCAAACGTCCTGCACGGTGTTGGGCTGTAAGCACAACCCCCACCTGTGGACGTCGGGCCCTCATACCACCCTCATGGAGTCTGTTTCTGACCGTTTGAGCAGACACATGCACATTTGTGGCCTGCTGGAGGTCATTTTGCAGGGCTCTGGCAGTGCTCCTCCTGCTCCTCCTTGCACAAAGGCGGATGTAGCAGTCCTGCTGCTGGGTTATTGCCCTCCTACGGCCTCCTCCACGTCTCCTGATGTACTGGCCTGTCTACTGGTAGCGCCTCCATGCTCTGGACACTACGCTGACAGACACACCAAACCTTCTTGCCACAGCTCGCATTGATGTGCCATACTGGATGAGCTGCACTACCTGAGCCACTTGTGTGGGTTGTAGACTCCGTCTCATGCTGCCACTAGAGTGAAAGTACCGCCAGCATTCAAAAGTGACCAAAACATCAGCCAGGAAGCACAGGAACTGAGAAGTGGTCTGTGGTCACCACCTGCATAACCACTTCTTTATTGGGGGTGTCTTGCTAATTGCCTATAATTTCCACCTGTTGTCTATTCCATTTGTACAACAGCATGTGAAATTTATTGTCAATCAGTGTTGCTTCCTAAGTGGACAGTTTGATTTCACAGAAGTGTGATTGACTTGGAGTTACATTGTGTTGTTTAAGTGTTCCCTTTATTTTTTTGAGCAGTGTATATATATATATATATATATATATATATATAGTGATCAAGTTTCCTAGTGATTTGTTGCCCATAGCACTCACGTCTGTAGCCATGAAGTGCTTGAAAGGCTGGTCATGGCTCACATCAACACCATTATCCCAGAAACCCTAGACCCACTCCAATTTGCATACCGCCCCAACAGATCCACAGACAATGCAATCTCTATTGCACTCCACACTGTCCTTTCCCACCTGGACAAAAGGAACACCTACGTGAGAATGCTATTCATTGACTACAGCTCAGCGTTCAACACCATAGTGTCCTCAAAGCTCATCACTAAGCTAAGGACCCTAGGACCAAACACCTCCCTCTGCAACTGGATCCTGGACTTCCTGACGGGTCGCCCCCAGGTGGTAAAGGTAGGTAACAACACATCTGCCACGCTGATCCTCAACATGGGGGCCCCTCAGGGGTGCGTGCTCAGTCCCCTCCTGTACTCCCTGTTCACCCATGACTGCATGGCCAGGCACGACTCCAACACCATCATTAAGTTTGCCGACAACACAACAGTGGTAGGCCTGATCACTGACAACGATGAGACAGCCTATAGGGAGGAGGTCAGAGACCTGGCCATGGGGTACCAGGATAACAACCTCTCCCTCAATGTGATCAAGACAAAGGAGATGATTTTGGACTACAGGAAAAGAAGGGCAGAGCACACCCCCATTCACATCGATGGGGCTGTAGTGGAGCAGGTTGAGAGCTTCAAGTTCCTTGGTGTCCACATCACCAACAAACTATCATGGTCCAAACACACCAAGACACTTGTGAAGAGGGCACGACAACGCCTATTCCCCCTCAGGAGACTGAAAAGATGTGTCATGGGACCTCAGATCCTCAAAAAGTTATACAGCTGCACCATCGAGAGCATCCTGACTGGCTGCATCACTGCCTGGTATGGCAACTGCTCAGCCTCCGACCGCAAGGCACTACAGAGGGTAGTGCGTACAGCCCAGTACATCACTGGGGCCAAGATTCCTGCCATCCAGGACCTCTATACCAGGCGGTGTCAGAGGAAGGCCCTAAAAATTGTCAAAGACTCCAGCCACCCTAGTCATAGACTGTTCTATCTGCTACCGCACAGCAAGCGGTACCGGAGCACCAAGTCTAGGTCCAAAAGGCTTCTTAACAGCTTCTACCCCCAAGCCATAAGACTACTGAACAGCTAATCAAATGGCTACCCGGACTGTTTGCCCTTTTCTTGTGGCAACAGGTCACAAATCTTGCTCCTGTGATTGCACACTGTGGTATTTCACCGAGTAGATAAGGGAGTTTATCAAAATTGGGTTTGTTTTCTAATTCTATGTGGATCTGTGTAATCTGAGGGAAGAATGTGTCTCTAATATGGTCATACATTTGGCAGGAGGTTTGGCAGCTCAGTTTCCACCTCATTTTGTGGGCAGTGTGCACATAGCCTGTCTTCTCTTGAGAGCCAGGTCTGCCTACGGCGGCCTTTCTCACTAGCAAGGCTATGCTCACTGAGTCTGTACATAGTCAAAGCTTTCCTTAAGTTTGGGTCACTGTGATCAGGTATTCTGCCACTGTGTACTCTCTGTTTAGGGCCAAATAGCATTCTAGTTTGCTCCGTTTTTTTGTTCATTCTTTCCAATGTGTCAAGTAATTCTCTTTTTGTTTTCTCATGATTTGGTTGGGACTAATTGTGTTGTTGTCCTGGGGCTCTGTGGGGTCTGCTTGTGTTTGTGAACAGAGCCCCAGGGCCAGTTTGCTTAGGGGACTCTTCTCCAAGTTAATCTCACTGTAGGTGATGGCTTTGTTATGGAAGGTTTGGGAATCGCTTCCTTTAAGTGGTTATAGAATTTAACGGCTCTTTTCTGGATTTTGATCATTAGCGGGTATTGGCCTAATTCTGCTCTGCATGTATTATTTGGTGTTTTTCATTGTACACAGAGGATAGTTTTGCAGAATTCTGCATGCAGAGTCTCAATTTGGTGTTTGTCCCATTTTGCAGGCCCCAGACCTCACAACCATAAAGGGCAATGGGTTCTATAAATAGATACAAGTATTTTTAGCCAGATCCTAATTGGTATGTCAAATTTTATGTTCCTTTTGATGGCATAGAAGGCTCTTCTTGCCTTGTCTCTCAGATCGTTCCCAGCTTTGTGGAAGATACCTGTGGCGCTGATGTTTAGACCGAGGTAGGTATAGTTTTTTGAGTACTCTAGGGCAATGGTGTCTAGATGGAATTTGTATTTGTGTTGCTAGCAACTGGACCTTTTTTGGAACACCATTATTTTTGTGTTACTGAGATTTACTGTCAGGGCCCAGGTCTGACAGAATCTGTGCGGAAGATCTAGGTGTTGCTGTAGGCCCTCCTTGGTTGGTGACAGACGCACCAGATCATCAGCAAACTGTAGACATTTTACTTCAGATTCTAGTAGGGTGAGGCCGGGTGCTGCAGACTGTTCTAGTGCCCTCGCCAATTCGTTGATATATATGTTGAAGAGTGTGGGGCTTAAACTGCATCCCTGTCTCACCCCACGGCCCTGTGGAAAGAAATCTGTATGTTTTTTAACAATTTTAACCGCACACTTGTTGTTTGTGTACATGGAATTTATTATGTGGTATGTTTTTCCCCCAACCCCACTTTCCATCAATTTGTATAGCAGACCCTCATGCAATATTGATTCAAAAACTTTTTTGAAATCAACAAAGCATGAGAAGACTTTGCCTTTGTTATGGTTTGTTTGTTTGTAAATTAGGGTGTGCAGAGTGAATATGTGGTCTGTCTGGTAATTTAGTAAAAAGCCAATTTGACATTTGCTCAGTATATTGTTTTCACTGAGGAAATGAACTAGTCTGCTGTTAATGATAATGCATAGGATTTTCCCAAGGTTGCTGTTGACGCATGTCCCACGGTAGTTATTGGGGTCAAATTTGTCTCCACTTTTGTGGATTGGGGTGATCAGTCCTTGGTTCCAAGTACTGGGGAAGATGCCAGAGCTAAGGATGATGTTAAAGCGTTTAAGTATAGCCAATTGGAATTTGTGGTCTGTATATGTTATCATTTCATGGAGGATACCATCCACACCACAGGCCTTTTTGGGTTGGAGGGTTTGTATTTTGTCCTGTAGTTCATTCAATGTAATTGGATAATCTAGTGGGTTTTGGTAGTCTTTCGTAGTTGATTCTAAGATTTGCATTTGATCATGTATATTGTTTTGCTTTGTTAGTTGTTATAGGGCCAAAAAGATTGGAGAAGTGGTTTACCCATACATCTCCGTTTTGGATAGATAGCTCTTCATGTTGTTGTTTGTTTAGTGTTTTCCCATTTCCCCAGAAGTGGTTAGTCTATGGATTCTTCAATTACATTGAGCTGATTTCTGACATGCTCTTCCTTCTTTTTCCATAGTGTATTTCTGTATTGTTTTAGTGATTCACCATAGTGAAGGCGTAGGCTCAGGTTTTCTGGGTCTCTATGTTTTTGGTTGGATAGGTTTCTCAATTTCTTTCTTAGGTTTTTCCATTCTTCATCAAACCATTTGTCTTAGGTTTTCTGCTTGACATTTTTAGATTTGATAGGGACGCTGAGAGGTCAAATATACTGTTTAGGTTTTCTACTGCCAAGTTTACACCTTCACTATTACATGCTTTTATACAATACATAGCCTACTGCATATTACACATGGCAGAAAAACTTTTAAAAAATTGTTATTTAAGATTTTTTGGTACATAATTGGTCTAGCCTAAATTAAACAAATTCAGAAGTAGCCTACAATTATAGGGAATTCGTATTTAATTTTGAATAGCCTAGTAATAGGGATTTTTTATATTTCCATAATTATTAGGCTGACACCTTTAGCTGTCTGGGAGAGAACATATAGCCCTAGGCAATGCTGTTGGTTCATTGATTGTGCAGGGCGGCTTACAGAGTTAATTAATAGGTTGACTCATTACCTTTTAACTACAGAATATCTCACCACCGTGCGTTTCCATCTCCTCCTCTCTCTCCTTCGTTCCTTTCTCGAGAGCACAGAGAGGGGTTGTCAACAGTTTAGTTAAATATGTTTTGTTGTGAAAACATGTTACTATTGATGTTCCCGAACAGATTTCACTTGGTCAAAATTGTCAAAGACTCCAGCCACCCTAGTCATAGACTGTTCTCTCTGCTACCGCACGGCAAGCGGTACCGGAGTGCCAAGTCTAGATCCAAAAGACTTCTCAACAGCTTCTACCCCCAAGCCATAAGACTCCTGAACAGCTAATCATGGCTACCCGGACTATTTGCACTGCCCCCCCACCCCATCCTTTTTACGCTGCTGCTACTCTGTTAAGTATTTATGCATAGTCACTTTAACTCTACCCACATGTACATATTACCTCAACTACCTCAACTAGCCGGTGCCCCCGCACATTGACTCTGCAACGGTACCCCCCTGTATATATAGCCTCCCTACTGTCACTTTATTTTACTTCTGCTCTTTTTTTCTCAACACTTTTTTTGTTGTTGTTTTATTCTTACTTTTTTTGTTTAAAATAAATGCACTGTTGGTTAAGGGCTGTAAGTAAGCATTTCACTGTAATGTCTGCACCTGTTGTATTCGGCGCATGTGACCAATAAAATTTGATTTGATTTTTGATTTGATTTGATTTGATTTGATTTGGTTTCCCAAATGAAGCAATGGGTAGGAACAGGGTTGGCCAGCCCATGGCATACAGAGTTTGGGTGGAATATCACTATGGTGCAGCGAGAGGCTGCATGCTCCTCAAACAGAGGTGGAAGTAGACTAAAATAACCAGAGTAACCTACCAGGCAGGATGGTACAAACCAACCAGGCAGGAAGGAACAAACCAACCAGGCAGGATGGAACAAACCAACCAGGCAGGATGGAACAAACCAACCAACCAGGCAGGACAGAACAAACCAACCAGGCAGGATGGTACAAACCAACCAGGCCGGATGGAACAAACCAACCAGGCAGGATGGAACAAACCAACCAGGCAGGATGGAACAAACCAACCAGGCAGGATGGAACAAACCAACCAGGCAGGATGGTACAAACCAACCAGGCAGGATGGAACAAACCAACCAGGCAGGATGGAACAAACCAACCAGGCAGGATGGAACAAACCAACCAGGCAGGATGGAGCAAACCAACCAACCAGGCAGAATGGAGCAAACCTATAAGGCAGGATGGGACAAACAAACCGGTGGGAAAGCGGCTTTAAAAAGGATAACATTCATAAGGCCGCGGGGCCAGAGGGATTGCCAGGATGTGTTCTCAGAGCATGAGCGGACCAACAAGCAAGTGTCTTCACTGACATTTTCAACCTCTCCCTGACCGATTCTGTAATACCTACATGTTTCAAGCAGACCACCATAGTCCCTGTGCCCAAGAAAGCGAAGGTAACCTGCCTAAATGACTACCGCCCCGTAGCATTCACATTGGTAGCCATGAAGTGCTTTGAAAGGCTGGTCATGGCTCACATCAACACCATCATCCCGGAAACCCTAGACCCACTCCAATTCGCATACCACCCTAACAGATCCACAGATGACACAATCTCAATCGCACTCCACACTGCCCTTTCCCACCTGGACAAACGGAACACCTAAGTGAGAATGCTGTTCATTGACTACAGCTCAGCATTTAACACCATAGTGCCCACAAAGCTCATCACTAAGCTAAGGACCCTGGGACTAAACATCTCCCTCTGCAACTGGATCCTGGACTTCCTGACGGGCCGCCCCCAGGTGGTAAGGGTAGGCAACAACACATCTGCCACGCTGATCCTCAACACTGGGGCCCCTCAGTGGTGCGTGCTTTGTCCCCTCCTGTACATGAAAAGGAGGGCAGAACACGCCCCCATCACATCGACGGGGCTGTAGTGGAGCGGGTCGAGAGTTTCAAGTTCCTTGGTGTCCACGTCACCAACAAACTATCATCGTCCAAACACACCAAGACAGTCATGAAGAGGGTACGACATCATCTTTTCCCCCTCAGGAGACTGAAAAGATTTGGCATGGGTCCCCCAAAAGGTTATACAGCTGCACCATCGAGAGCATCCTGACCGGTTGCATCACCGCCTGTTATGGCAACTGCTTGGCATCCGACCGCAAGGTGTTACAGCGGGTAGTGCGTATGGCCCAGTACATCACTGGGGCCAAGCTTCCTGCCATCCAGGACCTCTATACCAGGCGGTGTCAGAGGAAAGCTCAATAAATTGTCAAAGACTCTAGTCACCCTAGTCATAGACACGGCAAGTGGTACCGGAGCGCCAAGTCTAGGTCCAAAGGCTCCTTAACAGCTTCTACCCCAAAGCTGTAAGACATTTAATCAATTTGGTCACCCAGACTATTTACGCTGCTGCTACTCACTGTTTATTATCAACGCATAGTCACTTTACCCCTACCTACATGTACAAAGTACCTGGACTAGCCTGTACCCATTGACTCTGTACCTGTATACTGTATCTGTATCCCCTCTATATAGCCTCGTTACTGTTATTTTATTTAGTAAATATTTTCTTAACTCTATTTCTTGAACTGCGTTGTTGGTTGAGGTCTTGTAAGTAAGCATTTCATGGTAAGGTTGTACACCTGTTGTATTCGGCGCATAAAGTTTGATTTGATTTGATTTTAATTGGATAAAGTAGGCCTGCAAAATGGAGGAATATGATTTAGAAAGACTGATATAAACATATGAGGCACTAATATGTTATAATATATACCCCAACAGAGTTGAATAGAGTGATTTAAATGAAGTAGCCGAAGTTGTAATATATACACGTGACAAATAAAATTGGATTTGATTCACTATTCGACTGCATACGAATGATATGTCTTTTTTCTATTGCCACTGTTCCTGCCCATTTGATAATGGGCCATTCTAAATCAAAACTCATTTTAGATATTAGTAAAGACAAGATTAAATTGAGAATAGTCTGATGGGTGAAACTATGATCACTTGATGAGAGAACAGCGTGTGCAGCCTGAGGCAAGGAACAGAGGAAGCTTTTTTAGCGACTTTCTCAAATCATCAATAGCCAATAGTGGCATCATGCAGCCCAGATATCATCATGCAGCCCAGATATCATCATGCAGCCCAGATATCATCATGCAGCCCAGATATCATCATGCAGCCCATATATCATCATGCAGCCCAGATATCATCATGCAGCCCAGATATCATCATGCAGCCCAGATATCATCATGCAGCCCAGATATCATCATGCAGCCCAGATATCATCATGCAGCCCAGATATCATCATGCAGCCCAGATATCATCATGCAGCCCAGATATCATCATGCAGCCCAGATATCATCATGCAGCCCATATATCATCATGCAGCCCAGATATTATCATGCAGCCCAGATATCATCATGCAGCCCAGATATCATCATGCAGCCCAGATATCATCATGCAGCCCAGATATCATCATGCAGCCCAGATATCTTTTGATTTCTAAGACATTCTAAGGTTTGTATCATTCACAAATAAAGTTGACAAATAACTCTAAATCTAGCTTATAGGACCTGTTTCAAATAAAAAAACTTTTACGCTCAGCACTCTCTCTCTAGAATGGGGAAAAATATCCTTTCTATTTTATTCAGCGAAGTTCAATTATATTCTTCTTACTTTAAAAATCTTATAATATAAAAATAATGGGTCTTATAAGCATATCTTGTCTGAATCATATCTAAATGAACTAGCCTAGAGCCTATGGCATGGAGCACAGCCAGATAACATACAGGAGGCCAACTCATATTCTGTTCTTCTGAAATACATTTTCTTCATATCATAATGTTTGTTTAGACCTGCCTAGAAAATAAATAATGGATTTATTGTGATGGTGTATACTAAATTGATTTATTCTTTTTTTTATTTTTTATGTAGATGTTCCAAAAGGCGCATCAGTGTGTGGAGGCTTGGAGATGCTAAACGTGTTTATGTTCATTAACGGTCAATTACCATGACACCTGCATACTTTTGCATGACAAATAACTGGCTGACAAAATGTCATGACAACCAAAGCCCTATTTGGAACACTTTTGTTCTAGGTTCTCAAATCGATGTATGTAAACCCAGCACAGGATTAAATATGCTTTACAGGGAGCAAACAGGGAGCTATAGAAATTATAGTCTCGTTTTTTTTTTCTTCGTTTTTTTTTTCTTTATTGAAGCTTGCCATCGTCTAGTTGTAGAGAGCAGAAGGTTGGTTCTCAGGGAAACACCAATTAATGAACTTGAACTGTTATGACCTTTAACCCTTAGGATGACAAA
>LR778291.1:31292510-31350036 GCA_902810595.1 Coregonus sp. 'balchen'
CCAAAATCCAAAAGAGCCGTTAAATTCTATAACCACTTAAAAGGAAGCGATTCCCAAACCTTCCATAACAAAGCCATCACCTACAGAGAGATGAACTTGGAGAAGAGTCCCCTAAGTAAGCTGGTCCTGGAGCTCTGTTCACAAACACAAACAGACCCCACACAGCCCCAGGACAACAACAACAACAACAACACAATTAGACCCAACCAAATCATGAGAAAACAAAAAGAGAATTACTTGACACATTGGAAAGAACAAACAAAAAAACAGAGCAAACTAGAATGATATTTGGCCCTAAACAGAGAGTACACAGTGGCAGAATACCTGACCACTGTGACTGACCCAAACTTAAGGAAAGCTTTGACTATATGTACAGACTCAGTGAGCATAGCCTTGCTATTGAGAAAGGCCGCCGTAGGCAGACCTGGCTCTCAAGAGAAGACAGGCTATGTGCACACTGCCCACAAAATGAGGTGGAAACTGAGCTGCACTTCCTAACCTACTGCCAAATGTATGACCATATTAGAGACACATATTTCCCTCAGATTACAGCGATCCACAAAGAATTCGAAAACAAACCCAATTTTGATAAACTCCCTTATCTACTGGGTGAAAAACCACAGTGTGCCATCACAGCTGCAAGATTTGTGACCTGTTGCCACAAGAAAAGGGCAACTAGTGAAGAACAAACACCATTGTAAATACAACCCATATTTATGTTTATTTATTTTCCCATTTGTACTTTAACTATTTGCACATTGTTACAACACTGTATATAGACATAATATGACATTTGAAATGTCTTTATTCTTTTGGAACTTCTGAGTGTAATGTTTACTGTTAATATTTATTGTTTATTTCACTTTTGTTTACTATCTACTTCACTTGCTTTGGCAATGTTAACAAATGTTTCCCATGCCAATAAAGCCCTTAAATTGAAATTGAAATTGAATTGAATTGATAGAGAGAGAGAGAGAGAGAGAGAGAGAGAGAGAGAGAGAGAGAGAGAGATTTGTGACCTGTTGCCACCAGAAAAGGGCAACCAGTGAAGAACAAACACCATTATAAATACAAACCTATATTTATGTTTTATTTATTTTCCCATTTGTACTTTAACTATTTGCACATAATTGCAACACTGTATATAGACATAATATTTCTTTTGTGAGTGTAATGTTTACTGTTAATTTTTTATTGTTTATTTCACTTTTGTTTATTATCTATTTCACTTGATTTGGCAATGTTATCATATGTTTCCCATGTCAATAAAGCCATTTTATTAAATTGAATTGAGAGAGAGAGAGAGAGAGAGAGAGAGAGAGAGAGAGAGAGAGAGAGAGAGAGAGAGAGAGAGAGAGAGAGAGACAGGGAGAGAGAGAGAGAGGGAGAGAGAGACAGAGAGAGAGAGAGAGACAGAGAGAAGAGAGAGAGAGAGAGAGGGAGAGACAGGGAGAGAGACAGGGAGAGAGAGAGAGAGAGAGGGAGAGAGAGACAGAGAGAGAGAGAGAGAGACAGAGAGAGAGAGAGAGAGAGAGAGAGGGAGAGAGACAGAGAGAGAGAGAGGGAGATAGGGAGAGAGACAGAGAGAGAGAGAGGGAGATAGGGAGAGATATTGCAACTGAGACAGTAGATGGCGCCTTGTTCCTATCTACAGACCTGACAGTTCATATGTGACCAGTAACTCAATAAGGGGAGTGTGTAGTCAACGTGAGGAGGTTAGAGCCGGAGCATGTCTTTCTGTTCAAGCGGCTAACGAGGACCAGACACCTATATCTTTCAGGGGTGAAGTCATTCCACAGCCCGTGTAACATGTGTCTTTTAGATTCTGGAAACCTGACCTCAGACCAGTCCTTATCCCAGTAACACAACCTGTGTTGTTAAATACTTCTTGCACATATGATCTGAGGACAGTAACACAACCTGCATATATGATCTGGGGACAGTAACACAACCTGCACGTATGATCCACTGCCAGCTGAGCAACCCTCAGGGATAATGGGGCAGAGTACAGCGAGAGAGAAAGGGGGCAGTAGGAAGAAAGAGAGAGACTTGTCACTTTAGATTGCCCTAGCTAAGGAGAGGCCAGTAATGGTATTCATTCACAGTGAATAGAGAAGCACTACACTGAGCTAGGAGAGGAGACAGCCAGATGTGAAGAGTTGAAACAGTGAAATGGTTCTTTGAGTAATACTTGGTTGAAAATGCAGTTTAATGTTAAGTGTTTGTTTACATGTGTGTGTTTCTGTTTTTCAGTTGAGGGGCTTGATGTTGAGGGCATGTAGATGATTTGAATGATAACATTTGTCTTTATTTGTTCCGTCTGTCTAACTTGGTGGGATTTAGTTCCTGCTTCTGTTTGCCAACAACAGTTTATGTTGTCAAACTTCATGCAGAAGTCATAATCGTATCGTGATAAATGTATGTATAAATAAGGTCAACAGAACGTGATCCATGTCTCCACACGGAAACCCCAAAAGCCTGGCGCTGAGCTTGACAGAACAGCCATTACCATAGTTTGGATTCAGAGCAATAGTTCCACTCCTGTGGCCAAATCAGTCATAAAGAAACTGCTGGTATGACATGAGAACGAGGAGGGTGATGACCTTTGACGACAGAGTGAATTTGATAGGCTGCTCTTCTGCTCTTAGAGAAGAAAACCCAGCTGTGAATGTCTGACAAAAAGTCACCAGATTGCAACGCCAGGGTTGTGGGTTTGATTCCCACGGGGGGGGGGGGCAGTATGAAAAATGTATGCACTCACTAACTGTAAGTCGCTCTGGATAAGAGCGTCTGCTAAATGATGTAAATGTAAAATGTAAAAAACCCAATCCTAAATACCCATGTGTCCACTTTGGTGTAAAATACCCAGCTCAGTATTAGAGTGAAGTTAGATTGATCTGAGTTAGATCTGAGTTAGGACAGTGAAGTTAGATTGATCTGAGTTAGGACAGTGAAGTTAGATTGATCTGAGTTAGGACAGGGTAGTTAGATTGATCTGAGTTAGATCTGAGTTAGGACAGTGAAGTTAGATTGATCTGAGTTAGGACAGGGTAGTTAGATTGATCTGAGTTAGGACAGGGTAGTTAGATTGATCTGAGTTAGATCTGAGTTAGGACAGTGAAGTTAGATTGATCTGAGTTAGGACAGGGTAGTTAGATTGATCTGAGTTAGGACAGGGTAGTTAGATTGATCTGAGTTAGATATGAGTTAGGACAGTGAAGTTAGATTGATCTGAGTTAGATCTGAGTTAGGACAGGGTAGTTAGATTGATCTGAGTTAGGACAGGGTAGTTAGATTGATCTGAGTTAGATCTGAGTTAGGACAGGGTAGTTAGATTGATCTGAGTTAGATATGAGTTAGGACAGTGAAGTTAGATCTGAGTTAGGACAGTGAAGTTAGATTGATCTGAGTTAGGACAGTGAAGTTAGATATGAGTTAGGACAGGGTAGTTAGATTGATCTGAGTTAGGACAGTGAAGTTAGATTGATCTGAGTTAGATATGAGTTAGGACAGGGTAGTTAGATTGATCTGAGTTAGGACAGGGTAGTTAGATTGATCTGAGTTAGATATGAGTTAGGACAGTGAAGTTAGATTGATCTGAGTTAGATCTGAGTTAGGACAGTGAAGTTAGATTGATCTGAGTTAGGACAGGGTAGTTAGATTGATCTGAGTTAGGACAGGGTAGTTAGATTGATCTGAGTTAGATATGAGTTAGGACAGTGAAGTTAGATTGATCTGAGTTAGGACAGGGTAGTTAGATTGATCTGAGTTAGGACAGGGTAGTTAGATTGATCTGAGTTAGGACAGGGTAGTTAGATTGATCTGAGTTAGATATGAGTTAGGACAGTGAAGTTAGATTGATCTGAGTTAGGACAGAGAAGTTAGATTGATCTGAGTTAGATCTGAGTTAGGACAGAGAAGTTAGATTGATCTGAGTTAGATCTGAGTTAGGACAGTGAAGTTAGATTGATCTGAGTTAGGACAGTGAAGTTAGATTGATCTGAGTTAGGACAGAGAAGTTAGATTGATCTGAGTTAGATCTGAGTTAGATCTGAGTTAGGACAGAGAAGTTAGATTGATCTGAGTTAGGACAGTGAAGTTAGATTGATATGAGTTAGGACAGTGAAGTTAGATTGATATGAGTTAGGACAGTGAAGTTAGATTGATCTGAGTTAGGACAGTGAAGTTAGATTGATCTGAGTTAGATCTGAGTTAGGACAGGGTAGTTAGATTGATCTGAGTTAGGACAGGGTAGTTAGATTGATCTGAGTTAGGACAGGGTAGTTAGATTGATCTGAGTTAGATATGAGTTAGGACAGTGAAGTTAGATCTGAGTTAGGACAGTGAAGTTAGATTGATCTGAGTTAGGACAGTGAAGTTAGATTGATCTGAGTTAGATATGAGTTAGGACAGGGTAGTTAGATTGATCTGAGTTAGGACAGGGTAGTTAGATTGATCTGAGTTAGATATGAGTTAGGACAGTGAAGTTAGATTGATCTGAGTTAGGACAGTGAAGTTAGATTGATCTGAGTTAGGACAGGGTAGTTAGATTGATCTGAGTTAGATCTGAGTTAGGACAGGGTAGTTAGATTGATCTGAGTTAGGACAGTACAATGTACTTGATAGTATTCTTCCTTATAATGATATTGATCAATGTACTTGATAGTATGATGGACTATGTAATAATGTGCTTGTGTGTTTTGGAGTAATTTATTGACAATACATCTCCTTTTATTTATTTTTGTACTTTTAACCCCTTTTTTCTCCCCAATTTCGTGATATCCAATTGGTAGTAACGGTCTTGTCCCATCGCTGCAACTCCCATACGGACTCGGGAGAGGCGAAGGTCGAGAGCCATGCGTCCTCCGAAACACTGCTTCTTGACACACTGCTCGCTTAACCCGGAAGCCAGCCGCACCAATGTATCGGAGGAAACACTGTACAACTGCCGACCGAAGTCAGCGTGCACTGCGCCCGGCCCTTCAACAGGAGTCGCTAGAGCGCGATGGGACAAGGACATCCCGGCGGGCCAAACCCTCCCCTAACCCGGACAACGTTGGGCTAATTGTGCGCCGCCTCATGGGTCTCCCGGTCGTGGCCGGCTGTGACAGTGCCTTAGATCGCTGCGCCACTAGAGAGACCCAATAATACATCTCCTTTAACAATCAGAAATGTCTTTGCTACCTGATGTTCATGGGATATGATTGTATTGTATGGTGATATGTTATCAACAGTTTCCTCTTGACGTAACTAAATAACCTTATGAGAAGTAATATGATGAAGACATCCTGCTTATGCCGAAATGCCTGTGACTTTATACATTTATTATTTGCATTGGCATGACTTTCTCAAGTCATATGAGAAGGCCAGAAAAACCAGCTTTGATTGTCCATCAAAAAGACTCCAGACCTGTCTTACATTCCCATGTGTCGATAGGGGTTATTCCCATGTGTCGATAGGGGTTATTACCAGGTCGATAGGGGTTATTACCAGGTCGATAGGGGTTATTACCAGGTCTATAGGGGTTATTACCAGGTCTATAGGGGTTATTACCAGATCGATAGGGGTTATTACCAGATCGATAGGGGTTATTACCAGGTTGATAGGGGTTATTACCAGGTCGATAGGGGTTATTACCAGGTCGATAGGGGTTATTACCAGGTCTATAGGGGTTATTACCAGGTCTATTGGGGTTATTACCAGGTCGATAGGGGTTATTACCAGGTCGATAGGTATTATTATTATTAATCTAAGTGACATAATAAATAAATAAATCCCCATCGAAATCCTTCAGTTTAAGCTAAATATATCTGTTATTTGGCAGATTGGCTGCGTCTCAATCATCCGCCAATGTGCGGTGGCCAAGCTACAGCGGTGTTCAGTTTAATTTGAGTGACGGAAGTCACAGAGATCGACAGAAAATAGAGACAGACACAGTGAGAGAAAATGTGAGAGTTTTATAAGTGTGGATGTAATCATATGCCGTATGGGTCGTTATCAATAAAACGTCACAATACGGTCGATTTGTACGCTGAGGAGCAAGGAGAACCCCCAACTCCACTAAAACCATTGACAACTACGTGCTGTTTTCAAGGGAATGTTGAATAAAATAAATGTTATACCTATTTGGTTTTATTATCATCACCTCTTGAAGAGCATAGTCAGAACTACACATTTCCAATTGTTCCACATTTATCTCTATCATCAGAGTTATACAGCAAGTAACTGCATGCGTTTCATGATCAGTAAACATCAATTGATCATGTATTTTCAGATACGTGAGGGAGTTGCAATGATCATGAGAACGGTGAGGAATCAGCCCAGAACTACACGGGAGGATCTTGTCAATGATCTCAAGGCAGTTGGGACCATAGTCACCAAGAAAACAATTGGTAACACACTACGCCGTGAAGGACTGAAATCCTGCAGCGCCCGCAAGGTCCCCCTGCTCAAGAAAGCACATATACAGGCCCGTCTGAAGTTTGCCAATGAACATCTGAATGATTCAGAGGAGAACTGGGGGAAAGTGTTGTGGTCAGATGAGACCAAAATTGAGCTCTTTGGCATCAACTCAACTCGCCGTGTTTGGAGGAGGAGGAATGCTGCCTATGACCCCAAGAACACCATCCACACCGTCAAACATGGAGGTGGAAACATTATGCTTTGGGGGTGTTTTTCTGCTAAGGGGGCAGGACAACTTCACCGCATCAAAGGGACGATGGACGGGGCCATGTACCATCAAATCTTGGGTGAGAACCTCCTTCCCTCAGCCAGGGCATTGAAAATGGGTTGTGGATGGGTATTCCAGCATGACAATGACCCAAAACACACAGCCAAGGCAACAAAGGAGTGGCTCAAGAAGAAGCACATTAAGGTCCTGGAGTGGCCTAGCCAGTCTCCAGACCTTAATCCCATAGAAAATCTGTGGAGGGAGCTGAAGGTTCGAGTTGCCAAACGTCAGCCTCAAAACCTTAATGACTTGGAGAAGATCTGCAAAGAGGAGTGGGACAAAATCCCTCCTGAGATGTGTGCAAACCTGGTGGCCAACTACAAGAAACGTCTGACCTCTGTGATTGCCAACAAGGGTTTTGCCACCAAGTACTAAGTCATGTTTTGCCGAGGGGTCAAATACTTATTTCCCTCATTAAAATGCAAATCAATTTATAACATTTTTTATATGCGTTTTTCTGGATTATTTTGTTGTTATTCTGTCTCTCACTGTTCAAATAAACCTACCATTAAAATTATAGACTGATCATGTCTTTGTCAGTGGGCAAACGTACAAAATCAGCAGGGGATCAAATATTTTTTTCCCTCACTGTATACTGGTTACAGACACGTTACACAGGCATAGTTCATAGGGTTGATTCCGGCATGTTTCTGGCACTGTCTCCTATCTTAACTTAAAGAACATATTCTGGGCGTTCTGACAACTAGTCTAAAGGAGGAGGTCATAACGCCCCCCCCCCCCCCCTCATATCCAGGCAGGAACCAAGGATTGTTAAAGACACCAAAGACAAGATGCAGAAAGTAAAATGTCCTTTACATTGTCACAACACAACTGATTGGCTCAAACGAATTAAGAAGACAAATCCACAAATTAACTTTTAAGAAGGCACACCTGTTAATTGAAATGCATTCTAGGTGACTACCTCATCAAGATGGTTGAGATGGTGTTATTTCCTAGTTTTGATGTCATCACTATTATTCTACAATGTAGAAAATAGTAACAAATAAAGAAAAACCCTTGAATGAGTAGGTGTGTCCAAACGTTTGGCAGGATTGAGTCGAGGCACAGATCTGGGGAATGGTACCAACAGATTTCTGCAGCATTGAAGGTCCCCAAGAACACATTCTTAAATGGAAGAAGTTTGGAACCACCAAGACTCTTCCTAGAGCTGGCCGCCTGGCCAAACTGAGCAATCGGGGGAGAAGGGCCTTGGTCAGGGAGGTGACCAAGAACTTGATGGTCACTCTGACAGAGCTCTAGAGTTCCTCTGTGGAGACGGGAGAACCTTCCAGAAGACAACCATCTCTGCAGCACTCCACCAATCAGGCCTTTATGGTAGAGTGGCCAGACGGAAGCCACTCCTCAGTAAAAGACAAATGACAGCCCGCTTGGAGTTTGCCAAAAGGCACCTCAAGACTCAGACCATGAGAAACAAGATTCTCTGGTCTGATGAAACCAAGATTCAACTCTTTGGCCTGAATGCCTAAAGCGTCACGTCTGGAGAAAACCTGTAAATATTCCTACGGTGAAGCATTGTGGTGGCAGCGTCATGCTGTGAGGATGTTTTTCAGCGGAAGGGACTGAGGCAAAGATGAACGGAGCAAAGTACAGAAAGATCCTTGATGAAAACCTGCTCCAGAGCGCTCAGGACCTCAGACTGGGGCAAAGTTTCACCTTGCTACAGGACAATGACCCAAAGCACACAGCCAAGACAGCGCAGGATTGGCTTCGGGACAAGTCTCTGAATGTCCTCGAGTGACCCAGCCAGAGCCATGGTCTAGAGAGACCTGAAAATAGCTGTGCAGCGACGCTCCCCATCCAACCTGACAGAGCTTGAGAGGATCTGCAGAGAAGAATGTGAGAAACTCTCCAAATATAGGTGTGCCAAGCTTGTAGCGTCATACCCAAGATTCGAGGATGTAACCGCTGCAAAGGTGCTTCAACAAAGGTACTGAGTAAAGGGTCTGAATACTGATGTAAATGTGATATTTCAGTTTGTTTGTTTTTATTAGCAAAAATGTCTAAAAACGTGTTTTTGCTTTGTCATTATGGGGTATTGTGTGTATATTGATGAGGGGGAAAACAATTTAATCAATTGTAGAATAAGGCTGTAAACTCAAGGGGTCTGAAGACTTTCCGAAGGCACCGTATGTATATATACATATATATTTACCAAAACATTTATGGGGGATTGGAAATGATCTAGACAATTACATTGATGGAAGCTACAGTCTATCTGCAGTGTTAAACTAAATCCCCTGTTAGTTAGCTCTGTCCGTCCCTGCTCTGCGTGTGAGTAACCATAGCAACGGCTCCTTCTAGTGAGAAAGTCTGTCAGCTTCTTATATTCTGTGAGATAATCTCTGCTGTTGACTCAGACAATGTTTTGGTCTCTGGGGTAGCCTGAACAAGTGTAGCAGGCGTCACGTGGGTACGTCAATTAAGTGAAAGTGCAGCTTTTGTTATTGGACAGTGAAATATTCTATGCCTTGTTCTTGACCCCGTTTCACACTGGCTATTTTGGCACCTCAGAGTTCCATAGAATGCTTTACAGTTCTACACAGCCCCTCAGAGTTCCATAGAATGCTTTACAGTTCTACACAGCCCCTCAGAGTTCCATAGAATGCTTTACAGTTCTACACAGCCCCTCAGAGTTCCATAGAATGCTTTACAGTTCTACACAGCCCCTTAAGAGTCCCAGAGAATGCTTTACAGTTCTACACAGCCCCTTAAGAGTCCCAGAGAATGCTTTACAGTTCTACACAGCCCCTCAGAGTTCCATTGAATGCGTTACAGTTCTACACAGCCCCTCAGAGTTCCATAGAATGCTTTACAGTTCTACACAGCCCCTCAGAGTTCCATAGAATGCTTTACAGTTCTACACAGCCCCTCAGAGTTCCATAGAATGCTTTACAGTTCTACACAACCCCTCAGAGTTCCATAGAATGCTTTACAGTTCTACACAGCCCCTCAGGGTTCCATAGAATGCTTTACAGTTCTACACAGCCCCTCAGAGTTCCATAGAATGCTTTACAGTTCTACACAGCCCCTCAGAGTTCCATAGAATGCTTTACAGTTCTACACAACCCCTTAAGAGTCCCAGAGAATGCTTTGCAGTTCTACACAGCCCCTCAGAGTTCCATAGAATGCTTTACAGTTCTACACAGCCCCTTAAGAGTCCCAGAGAATGCGTTGCAGTTCTACACAGCCCCTCAGAGTTCCATAGAATGCTTTACAGTTCTACACAGCCCCTCAGAGTTCCATAGAATGCTTTACAGTTCTACACAGCCCCTCAGGGTTCCATAGAATGGTTTACAGTTCTACACAGCCCCTCAGAGTTCCATAGAATGCTTTACAGTTCTACACAGCCCCTCAGGGTTCCATAGAATGGTTTACAGTTCTACACAGCCCCTCAGGGTTCCATAGAATGCTTTACAGTTCTACACAGCCCCTTAGAGTCCCAGAGAATGCTTTACAGTTCTACACAGCCCCTCAGAGTTCCATAGAATGCTTTACAGTTCTACACAGCCCCTCAGAGTTCCATAGAATGCTTTACAGTTCTACACAGCCCCTCAGAGTCCCATAGAATGCTTTACAGTTCTACACAGCCCCTCAGAGTTCCATAGAATGCTTTACAGTTCTACACAACCTCTCAGAGTCCCAGAGAATGCGTTGCAGTTCTACACAGCCCCTCAGAGTTCCATAGAATGCTTTACAGTTCTACACAGCCCCTTAAGAGTCCCAGAGAATGCGTTGCAGTTCTACACAGCCCCTCAGAGTTCCATAGAATGCTTTACAGTTCTACACAGCCCCTCAGAGTTCCATAGAATGCTTTACAGTTCTACACAGCCCCTCAGGGTTCCATATAATGGTTTACAGTTCTACACAGCCCCTCAGGGTTCCATAGAATGCTTTACAGTTCTACACAGCCCCTCAGAGTTCCATAGAATGCTTTACAGTTCTACACAGCCCCTTAAGAGTCCCAGAGAATGCTTTACAGTTCTACACAGCCCCTCAGAGTTCCATAGAATGCTTTACAGTTCTACACAGCCCCTCAGGGTTCCATAGAATGCTTTACAGTTCTACACAGCCCCTCAGGGTTCCATAGAATGCTTTACATTACTACACAGCCCCTCAGGGTTCCATAGAATGCTTTACAGTTCTACACAGCCCCTCAGAGTTCCATAGAATGCTTTACAGTTCTACACAACCCCTCAGAGTTCCAGAGAATGCGTTGCAGTTCTACACAGCCCCTCAGAGTTCCATAGAATGCTTTACAGTTCTACACAGCCCCTTAAGAGTCCCAGAGAATGCGTTGCAGTTCTACACAGCCCCTCAGAGTTCCATAGAATGCTTTACAGTTCTACACAGCCCCTCAGAGTTCCATAGAATGCTTTACAGTTCTACACAGCCCCTCAGGGTTCCATAGAATGGTTTACAGTTCTACACAGCCCCTCAGGGTTCCATAGAATGCTTTACAGTTCTACACAGCCCCTTAGAGTCCCAGAGAATGCTTTACAGTTCTACACAGCCCCTCAGAGTTCCATAGAATGCTTTACAGTTCTACACAGCCCCTCAGAGTTCCATAGAATGCTTTACAGTTCTACACAGCCCCTTAAGAGTCCCAGAGAATGCGTTGCAGTTCTACACAGCCTCTCAGAGAATGGTTTACAGTTCTACACAGCTTTCAGAGTTCCAGAGAAGACACAAGGCATCCATGCAGCTATTGGGTCACGTAACTAACTATCCAACTCCATTGTCTTTGAAGGTCAGCTGTATTTATGGTGGTCGAAATGGATCATAACTCATTACAAAACAGTCCCATGTATTACAGATTGCAAAGAGACACATAAATTCAACAACTCAACATGATATGGATTTGTATAACTGAGTTGAATTAGTTAATTAACTACATGTAACTCCTCAGCTTGAAATACCACAAGCAGCGCCATCCATTTGCTAGCTTTTAGTGGTGCAGCTGGTGTTGTCAAGAGGCCAGTGATGTGTATTTGTGAGACAGAGGACACAAGAGTTGTGACCGAGGAAGACAGTGTTAAGCATGTACTGTATACTTGCATATAGAATGTAAAATATCTTCTCTTATAATGTAATTAATATTTGTCTCAGGTTCAATTATATCTAGGAGATTATTTTCTGGAGCACCAATCAGATCACGTTATCTTCTTTTAGTTCAGCCAATCGTGAACGAGCCTCTGGTCAGCCTATTCTACGCATGTGTGCTCATTTCCATTCTATGGGGTAGAAGCAAGTTGCCCTTAGCCCCACAAACCTAGGATCAGTTCAGCTGACCCCATTCATAACCTGAACTGACCTAAGATCGGTGTCTTGGGGCAGCATTCATTTACAGTGGGGAAAAAAAGTATTTAGTCAGCCACCAATTGTGCAAGTTCTCCCACTTAAAAAGATGAGAGAGGCCTGTAATTTTCATCATAGGTACACGTCAACTATGACAGACAAATTGAGAAAAAAAAATCCAGAAAATCACATTGTAGGATTTTTAATGAATTTATTAGCAAATTATGGTGGAAAATAAGTATTTGGTCACCTACAAACAAGCAAGATTTCTGGCTCTCACAGACCTGTAACTTCTTCTTTAAGAGGCTCCGCTGTCCTCCACTTGTTACCTGTATTAATGGAACCTGTTTGAACTTGTTATCAGTATAAAAGACACCTGTCCACAACCTCAAACAGTCAGACTCCAAACTCCACTATGGCCAAGACCAAAGAGCTGTCAAAGGACACCAGAAACAAAATTGTAGACCTGAACCAGGCTGGGAAGACTGAATCTGCAATAGGTAAGCAGCTTGATTTGAAGAAATCAACTGTGGGAGCAATTATTAGGAAATGGAAGACATACAAGACCACTGATAATCTTCCTCGATCTGGGGCAACACGCAAGATCTCACCCCGTGGGGTCAAAATGATCACAAGAACGGTGAGCAAAAATCCCAGAACCACACGGGGGGACCTAGTGAATGACCTGCAGAGAGCTAGGACCAAAGTAACAAAGCCTACCATCAGTAACACACTACGCCGCCAGGGACTCAAATCCTGCAGTGCCAGACGTGTCCCCCTGCTTAAGCCAGTACATGTCCAGGCCCGTCTGAAGTTTGCTAGAGTGCATTTGGAGAATGTCATATGGTCAGATGAAACCAAAATATAACTTTTTGGTAAAAACTCAACTCGTCGTGTTTGGAGGACAAAGAATGCTGAGTTGCATCCAAAGAACACCATACCTACTGTGAAGCATGGGGGTGGAAACATCATGCTTTGGGGCTGTTTTTCTGCAAAGGGACCAGGACGACTGATCCGTGTAAAAGAAAGAATGAATGGGGCCATGTATTGTGAGATTTTGAGTGAAAACCTCCTTCCATCAGCAAGGGCATTGAAGATGAAACGTGGCTGGGTCTTTCAGCATGACAATGATCCCAAACACACCGCCCGGGCAACGAAGGAGTGGCTTCGTAAGAAGCATTTCAAGGTCCTGGAGTGGCCTAGCCAGTCTCAAGATCTCAACCCCATAGAAAATCTTTGGCGGGAGTTGAAAGTCTGTGTTGCCCAGCGACAGCCCCAAAACATCACTGCTCTAGAGGAGATCTGCATGGAGGAATGGGCCAAAATACCAGCAACAGTGTGTGAAAACCTTGTGAAGACTTACAGAAAACGTTTGACCTGTGTCATTGCCAACAAAGGGTATATAACAAAGTATTGAGAAACTTTTGTTATTGACCAAATACTTATTTTCCACCATAATTTGCAAATACATTCATTAAAAATCCTACAATGTGATTTTCTGGAGAAAAAAAATCTCATTTTGTCTGTCATAGTTGACGTGTACCTATGATGAAAATTACAGGCCTCTCTCATCTTTTTAAGTGGGAGAACTTGCACAATTGGTGGCTGACTAAATACTTTTTTTCCCCACTGTACATTTTAGTCATTTAGCAGACGCTCTTATCCAGAGCGACTTACAGGAGCAATTAGGGTTAAGTGCCTTGCTCAAGGGCACATCGACAGATTTTTCACCTAGTCGGCTCGGGGATTAGAACCAGCGACCTTTCGGTTACTGGCACAACGCTCTTAACCACTAAGCTACCTGCCGCCCCTCATTCCATTCAATCCAGCTAAATTGATTAGTCTGGACAGGACTTCAATGAATGGACTTTTATCCACATGCAATTATTTATTGATCGCATGTGTGTGAGTGTGCACACAGGTGTGTGTCTATGTATGTGTGTGTACATGACTTCAATTAAACATCAACATTGTAGATAAGTGCATTTTGGAGGGCTTATTATGGTACTGCAGGGGGAGAGATAATGTGAGCGGTCAGAGATTTGAGTTTTCCTAAATTAGAAGGTGGTTGCCTTGCAGAGCAGAGGGCAGTTGAAATGTTCCACATGGTGTTGAAAGAGAAACTGACACCAAATCTAACTGACCACATGCACAGTAGCAGGACAGAGAAACCGACACCAAATCAGCTGACCAGCACAGTAGCAGGACAGAGAAACCGACACCAAATCAGCTGACCAGCACAGTAGCAGGACAGAGAAACCGACACCAAATCAGCTGACCAGCACAGTAGCAGGACAGATACTGTGTTACTCTTCGATAACACTAACCCAGCTCTGCAGGAGGGAAACCTACACACAGGCTGTACAGTAACGGGGAAGATATTAGCTTTACTCTCAAGTTGCTACATCACTTTCTTAGTCCTTGTGAATCTTTCGGCACCAACGGAAAATATGTGAACATGTAGAACTTTGGTGTGGGACAGATACCCATACTGTGGGGTTGAAGATTTGAGTCCCACTCATTTAACCCCTGAACTTCGCAAAATTTAGCTTTGGATTCGAGACATTATCTCTACAAGCGGTTTGCCCTCTGGCATAAAACGGTATATGCCTATCCCCACAATGCACACCCTTTACCACACCCTTTACCACACCCTATACAGAATACAGTGGGCTGACTAGGGGCCTTTACACAGACAGTGGTGAGTGACATCATACACACAGTGACAGTGACAGACATCGGTGGAGGGAGAGACAGGGAGAGTGAAAGTCTTGAGTTGTGAGACCTGATCTAAACTGAAATCAGTCACCTGCTTACTGACTTAAAACAGTTTAGTCTACACACAGAATGTGAAGCTCAACACTCAGCTTGCCAGGTATTGTTTTACACTACAGTGGCCTGCGAAGGTATTTTAGTGGTAGGTAGCGGCAGGTAGCTTAGTGGTTAAGAGCGTTGTGCCAGTAACCGAAAGGTCGCCGGTTCTAATCCCCGAGCCGACTAAGTGAAAAATCTGTCGATGTGCCCTTGAGCAAGGCACTTAACCCTAATTGCTCATGTAAGTCGCTCTGGATAAGAGCGTCTGCTAAATGACTAAAATGTAAATGTAAAAATGTATTGACCCACTTGGCATTTTTCCTATTTTGTTGCCTTAAAAACATGGATTTTGGGGAGGGTTTGTATCATTTGATTTATACAACATGCCTACCACTTTGAAGATGCAAAATTATTTTTTCATTGTGAAACAAACAACAAAGCAGACTTCGAAAAGGCATTTGATAAAGTACGACTGGGGTTTATATATAAATGCCTGGAGCATTTCAATTTTGGTGAATCTCTTATAAAATGGGTCAAAATCATGTATAGTAACCCTAGGTGTAAAATAGTAAATAATGGCTATTTCTCCGAAAGTTTTAAACTGTCAAGAGGAATGAAACAAGGTTGTCCACTATCGGCATATCTATTTATTGTGGCCATCGAGATGTTAGCTATTAAAATCAGATCCAATAATAATATCAGGGAATTAGAAATCCAGGGCTTAAAAACAAAGGTGTCATTGTACGCTGATGATTCATGTTTTCTTTTAAATCCACAACTAGAATCACTCCACAGCCTCATAGAGGATCTAGATAAATTTTCTAACCTCTCTGGATTACAACCACATTTTGACAAATGTACTATATTACGTATTGGATCAATAAAAAATACAATTTTTACATTACCATGTAGTTTACCAATAAAATGGTCTGATGGTGATGTGGATATACTCGGAATACATATCCCAAAGGAAATAAATGATCTCACTCCAATACATTTTAATAGAAAGTTAGCAAAAATAGATAAGATCTTGTTACCAGGGAAAGGTAAATACCTGTCTATTAACTCTTTAGTATTATCCCAGTTTACCTATTTGCTTATGGTCTTGCCTACGCCTAGCGAACAGTTTTTTAAATTATATGAGAAAAAAATATTCCATTTGATTTGGAACGGCAAGCATGACAAAATTAAACGGGCCTATTTATATAATGAATATGAATTCGGAGGACAGAAATTATTAAATACTAAAGCATTAGACCTATCACTAAAAGCTTCTGTCATAAAAAAGTTATACTTAAATCCGAACTGGTTCTCTAGCAAATTAGTAAGATTGTCTCACCCAATGTTCAAGAATGGCCTTTTTCCCTTTATTCAGATTACAACCTCTCACTTTCAGTTATTTGAAAAGGAAATCATCTCCCAGATATCACTATTTCTATGTCACGCCCTGACTCAGGGGACGCTTATTTGTTGAGTCAGGGTGTGTATATTCTATGTTGTGTAGTTCTATGTTTTCTATCTAGTATGTATTGGTCCAAACGAAGACCAACCAGGAGCAAACACCCTGGACACTGGTGGGGAAGATTTGGTTTTGGGAGGAGATATTTGCAGGGAAAGGTCCCTGGGCGAAGGTAGATTCCCAGGCAGGAGAGAAGCAACGGCAACACAGAGGAAGCCGGTCGAGGAAGAAGCCTGAGAGACAGCCCCAATAAAAAATGTTGGGGGGGCTAAAAGGGTGGTTGGCGGAGCCTAGTGTTAGAGCAGAGCCAACTCCCCGTACTCACGCGAGGAAGCGTGTGACTGGGCAGGCTCCGTGTTATGCGGCGCTACGTACTGTGTCGCCAGTGTGCCGGCACAGTCCTGTACGTCCTGTGCTAGCACCACGCACGTGTCGTGCGAAGATGGGCATCCAGCCAGGACAGGGTGTGCCGGCTCAACGCTCCTGGTCTCCAGTACGCCTCCTCGGTCCCGCTTATCCTGCGCCGGTTCTACGAACTGTATCGCCAGTGCGCGTGCACAGCCCAGTGCGTCCTGTGCTGGTGCCTCACACATAATGTGCTGAAGTAGGCATCCAGCCAGGACGGGTTGTGCCAGCTCTCCGCTTCAGACCTCCAGTCCGCCTCCACAGTCCGGTACGGCCCGTACCTGCTCCCCGCACCAAACCAGCCCAGCCTGGCCTGTTCCTGCTCCTCGCGCCAAGCCAGTGGTGCGCGTCGCCAGCCCGGCCCGGCCTGTTCCTGCTCCTCGCACCAAGCCAGTGGTGCGCGTCGCCAGTCCGGTCCAGCCCGTGCCTGCTCCTCGCACCAGACCTGTGGTGCGTGTGTCCAGTCCGGCACGGCCCATGCCCGTTCCACCAGTGCCTGGTCCGGCACCAGTCAGCAGCTCCACTCCGGAGCCAGAGCAGTCCGCTCCACCGGGGTCCAGTCCAGATCCAGACGTCAGCCCCTCTCCAGGTTCGGGGTCTCCCACACCAGGGTCCAGACAGGGCTTGGAGTATAGTGGGAGGAAGGAGAGGGGAAGCAGCGCGCAGAGGTCCAGACCAGACCAGGGGTGGAACAGGGAGGCGGAGAATAGGTGGTTGTCACGCCCGGAGCCGGATCCGCCTCCGAGGCGGAATGCCCACCCGGCCCCTACCCTGTTAAGTAAAGGTTGTGCGGTCGGAGTCCGCACCTTTGGGGGGGGGGGGGGGGGGGGTACTGTCACGCCCTGACTCAGGGGACTCTTATTTGTTGAGTCAGGGTGTGAATATTCTATGTTGTGTATATCTACGTGAATGATCTAGTATGTGTAGATCTATGTTGGCCGGGGTGGTTCCCAATCAGAGGCAGCTGTCTCTCGTTGTCTCTGATTGGGGACCATACTTAGGCAGCCTATTGGCACTAGTGGGTTGTGGGATCTTGTTCCGTGCGAGGTATGTTGTTTGTGTACCTTGGACTTCACGTTTCGTTTAGTTTGTTGTTTTGTCGTTGTTTATTCGTTTCAAATAAACATGTATGCCTATCACGCTGTGCCTTGGTTCGACCCGTCTGTAAACGAACGTGACATTCTAAAACAAGCCATAGAAAGTTGGTTGCAATTTCAATTTAATCCTCCAGAAACGACAGAACAAATAATGCAACAAATATTGTGGTTAAACTCAAATAAACTAAATTGACAAAAAAACTTCTTTTTTTTGACAATGTTTAAAAAAGGTATAATCTTTGTAAATGATATCATCGGTAGGACTGGTGGAGTTATGTCGCACATGCAGCTAACAAAAACATATGGAAATGTCAGCTCTACCCAAAATTACAACCAAATAATTGCAGCCTTACCGCAAAAATGGAAGAGGAAAGTGGAAGGGGGAAAAAGTAAGGAACTTGTCTGTCGGCCTTGCATTAAAGAACATAATTGGTTAAGGAAAACTGTGATACATAAAAAAGTATACCAGTTTCATTTAAGGACCAAAGGATTGACAGCCGTCCTATATAGATTGCAAAATAGTTGGGAAGAGATTTTTGACGTACCGATCCCATGGCATAGTGTTTATGAACTGATACGCAAAACGACACCAGATTCAAAACTTACCATTTTTCAATTGAAATTACTATATAAAATTCTTGCTACCAATAGAACGTTATTTATATGGGGGATACAATCTTCCCAGCTCTGCAGATTTTGCTGCGAAGAGACAGAATCATTAGATTATTTGTTTTGGTACTGTCCATTTGTAGCTTGTTTTTGGTCACAGGTCCAGGAATGGCTAAAGGATTGCAATATTTGCAGATAGCATTACTGGGTGATCTGAAAAGTCATAGTCAATCGATCAATAACATAATAATACTATTAGCAAAAATGTTTATTTTCAATTCACAATCTGTAGAAACAATGAGAATAGAAAGGTTCAGAACTTTTGTAAGACATCACAGTTGAAATATATATGGCAAATAGAAATCCTATACGGATGGTGTTAAAAGATAGATGGGAGGTGTTGAATAGAGTTGAAGGATGGGACTAATAACAACTAACAACAAACAATAACAAGATAACTAATAATGTAGGCACGCTGTGTCCATAATAAGTGTATGGGTTGTAGGTTGGGACCTTTTGTGAAGGAGCACAGTTAGAAAGATATGGCATATAGAAGCAAACCGGATGGACATCATGAAAATGATCGGAGAGGTTGAGAGTAGAAGAAGTTCAGGAGAAAGAACAAACAAAATGTAATTACTGTAAAATTGACTGTGTCCATAAAATGTAGATAGTGGGTATGGGCTGGAAGTAGAGGCCTAGGCATTGTTGTTCACTAGTTTACTCCAAGTGGGGAAAGGGTGGCGGGTTGGAAAGTAATAAAGGGGAATATATATATATTTTTTAAAAGGATATGTATGTGTATGTATGTATGTATGTGTGTGTGTATGTGTATGTATATATACAGTGGGGGAAAAAAGTATTTAGTCAGCCACCAATTGTGCAAGTTCTCCCACTTAAAAAAATGATATAGTAATTTTCATCATAGGTACACGTCAACTATGACAGACAAGTTGAGGGAAAAAAATCCAGAAAATCACATAGTAGGATTTTTAATGAATTTATTTGCAAATTATGGTGGAAAATAAGTATTTGGTCACCTACAAACAAGCAAGATTTCTGGCTCTCACAGACCTGTAACTTCTTAATAATATGCCATTTAGCAGACGCTTTTATCCAAAGCGACTTACAGTCATGCGTGCATACATTTTTGTGTATGGGTGGTCCCGGGGATCGAACCCACTACCTTGGCGTTACAAGCGCCGTGCTCTACCAAGCTGAGCTACAGAGGACCACCTCCTCTGTCCTCCACTCGTTACCTGTATTAATGGCACATGTTTGAACTTGTTATCAGTATAAAAGACACCTGTCCACAACCTCAAACAGTCACACTCCAAACTCCACTATGGCCAAGACCAAAGAGCTGTCAAATGACACCAGAAACAAAATTGTAGACCTGCACCAGGCTGGGAAGACTGAATCTGCAATAGGTAAGCAGCTTGGTTTGAAGAAATCAACTGTGGGAGCAATTATTAGGAAATGGAAGACATACAAGACCACTGATAATCTCCCTCGGTCTGGGGCTCCACGCAAGATCTCACCCCGTGGGGTCAAAATGATCACAAGAACGGTGAGCAAAAATCCCAGAACCACACGGGGGGACCTAGTGAATGACCTGCAGAGAGCTGGGACCAAAGTAACAAAGCCTACCATCAGTAACACACTACGCCTCCAGGGACTCAAATCCTGCAGTGCCAGACGTGTCCCCCTGCTTAAGCCAGTACATGTCCAGGCCCGTCTGAAGTTTGCTAGAGTGCATTTGGATGATCCAGAAGAGGATTGGGAGAATGTCATATGGTCAGATGAAACCAAAATAGAACTTTTTGGTAAAAACTCAACTCGTCGTGTTTGGAGGACAAAGAATGCTGAGTTGCATCCAAAGAACACCATACCTACTGTGAAGCATGGGGGTGGAAACATCATGCTTTGGGGCTGTTTTTCTGCAAAGGGACCAGGACGACTGATCCGTGTAAAGGAAAGAATGAATGGGGCCATGTATCGTGAGATTTTAAGTGAAAACCTCCTTCCATCAGCAAGGGCATTGAAGATGAAACGTGGCTGGGTCTTTCAGCATGACAATGATCCCAAACACACCGCCCGGGCAACGAAGGAGTGGCTTCGTAAGAAGCATTTCAAGGTCCTGGAGTGGCTTAGCCAACCCCATAGAAAATCTTTGGAGGGAGTTGAAAGTCTGTGTTGCCCAGCGACAGCCCCAAAACATCACTGCTCTAGAGGAGATCTGCATGGAGGAATGGGCCAAAATACCAGCAACAGTGTGTGAAAACCTTGTGAAGACTTACAGAAAACGTTTGACCTGTGTCATTGCCAACAAAGGGTATATAACAAAGTATTGAGAAACGTTTGTTATTGACCAAATACTTAATTTCCACCATAATTTGCAAATAAATTCATTAAAAATCCTACAATGTGATTTTCTGGATTTGTTTTTCTCATTTTGTCTGTCATAGTTGACGTGTACCTATGATGATAATTACAGGCCTCTCTCATCTTTTTATGTGGGAGAACTTGCACAATTGGTGGCTAATTTCTACCAGCATGTTAAATGTGCAACCAGAGGAAAAAAAACTCTAGACCACCTTTACTCCACACACACACAGAGACGCATACAAAGCTCTCCCTCGCCCTCCATTTGGCAAATCTGACCATAACTCTATCCTCCTGATTCCTGCTTATAAGCAAAAACTAAAGCAGGAAGCACCAGTGACTCGGTTAATAAAAAAGTGGTCAGATGACGCAGATGCTAAGCTACAGGACTGTTTTGCTAGCACAGACTGGAACATGTTCCGGGATTCTTCAGACAGCATTGAGGAGTACACCACATCAGTCACTGGCTTCATCAATAAGTGCATCGATGATGTCGTCCCCACAGTGACCGTACGTACATACCCCAACCAGAAGCCATGGATTACAGGAAACATCCGCACTGAGCTAAAGGGTAGAGCTGCCGCTTTCAAGGAACGGGACTCTAACCCGGACGCTTATAAGAAATCCCGCTATGACCTCCGACGAACCATCAAACAGGCAAAGAGTCAATACAGGACTAAGATTGAATCATACTACACTGGCTCTGACGCTCGTCGGATGTGGCAGGGCTTGAAAACTATTACAGACTACAAAGGGAAGCACAGCAGCGAGCTGCCCAGTGACACAAGCCTACCAGACGAGCTAAACCACTTCTATGCTCGCTTCGAGGCAAGCAACACTGAAGCATGCATGAGAGCACCAGCTGTTCCGGATGACTATGTGATCACGCTCTCCGTAGCCGATGTGAGTAAGACTTTTAAGCAGGTCAACATTCACAAGGCCGCAGGGCCAGACGGATTACCAGGACGTGTACTCCGAGCATGTGCTGACCAACTGGCAAGTGTCTTCACTGACATTTTCAACATGTCCCTGACTGAGTCTGTAATACCAACATGTTTCAAGCAGACCACCATAGTCCCCGTGCCCAAGGACTCTAAGATAACCTGCCTAAATGACTACCGACCCGTAGCACTGACGTCTGTAGCCATGAAGTGCTTTGAAAGGCTGGTCATGGCTCACATCAACAGCATTATCCCAGAAACCCTAGACCCACTCCAATTCGCATACCGCCCCAACAGATCCACAGATGATGCAATCTCTATTGCACTCCACACTGCCCTTTCCCACCTGGACATGAGGAACACCTATGTGAGAATGCTATTCATTGACTACAGCTCAGCATTCAACACCATAGTGCCCTCTAAGCTCATCACTAAGCTAAGGATCCTGGGACTAAACACCTCCCTCTGCAACTGGATCCTGGACTTCCTGACGGGCCGCCCCCAGGTGGTAAGGGTAGGTAACAACACATCTGCCACACTGATCCTCAACACAGGGGCCCCTCAGGGGTGCGTGCTCAGTCCCCTCCTGTACTCTCTGTTCACCCATGACTGCATGGCCAGGCACGACTCCAACACCATCATTAAGTTTGCCGACGACACAACAGTGGTAGGCCTGATCACCGACAACGATGAGACAGCCTATAGGGAGGAGGTCAGAGACCTGGCCGTGTGGTGCCAGGACAACAACCTCTCCCTCAACGTGACCAAGACAAAGGAGATGATTGTGGACTACAGGAAAAAAAAGAGGACTGAGCACGCCCCCATTCTCATCGACGGGGCTGTAGTGGAACAGGTTGAGAGCTTCAAGTTCCTTGGTGTCCACATCACCAACGAACTATCATGGTCCAAACACACCAAGACAGTCGTGAAGAGGGCACGACAAAGCCTATTCCCCCTCAGGAGACTGAAAAGATTTGGCATGGGTCCTCAGATCCTCAAAGAATTCTACAGCTGCACCATCGAGAGCATCCTGACTGGTTGCATCACCGCCTGGTATGGCAACTGCTTGGCCTCCGACCGCAAGGCACTACAGAGGGTAGTGCGTACGGCCCAGTACATCACTGGGGCCAAGCTTCCTGCCATCCAGGACCTCTATACCAGGCGGTGTCAGAGGAAGGCCCTCAAAATTGTCAAAGACTCCAGCCACCCTAGTCATAGACTGTTCTCTCTGCTACCGCACGGCAAGCGGTACCGGAGTGCCAAGTCTAGGTCCAAAAGACTTCTCAACAGCTTCTACCCCCAAGCCATAAGACTCCTGAACAGCTAATCATGGCTACCCGGACTATTTGCACTGCCCCCCCCACCCCATCCTTTTTACGCTGCTGCTACTCTGTTAATTATTTATGCATAGTCACTTTAACTCTACCCACATGTACATATTACCTCAACTACCTCAACTAGCCGGTGCCCCCGCACATTGACTCTGCAACGGTACCCCCCTGTATATATAGCCTCCCTACTGTCACTTTATTTTACTTCTGCTCTTTTTTCTCTCAACACTTTTTTGTTGTTGTTTTATTTTAAAAAATAAATGCACTGTTGGTTAAGGGCTGTAAGTAAGCATTTCACTGTAATGTCTGCACCTGTTGTATTCGGCGCATGTGACCAATAAAATTTGATTTGATTTGATTTGACTAAATACTTTTTTTCCCCACTGTATATATATAAAAAACATGGGGGATTGGAAGTGATGCAGACAATTACATTGATGGAAGTTACAATCTATCTGCAATATTAAACTGATCTACCCCCCCCACCCAAAAAACAACAACAACATCAAAGAAGATTTTAAAAAAAAAGAAAACTTGAGCATGCATAACTATTCACCCCCCCAAAGTCAATACTTTGTAGAGCCACCTTTTGCAGCAATTACAGCTGCAAGTCTATTGGGGTATGTCTCTATACGCTTGGCACATCTAGCCACTGGGATTTTTGCCCATTCTTCAAGGCAAAACTGCTCCAGCTCCTTCAAGTTGGATGGGTTCCGCTGGTGTACAGCAATCTTTAAGTCATACCACAGATTCTCAATTGGATTGAGGTCTGGGCTTTGTCTAGGCCATTCCAAGACATTTAAACCACTCGAGTGTTGCTTTAGCAGTATGCTTAGGGTCATTGTCCTGCTGGAAGGTGAAACCTCCGTCCCAGTCTCAAATCTCTGGAAGACTGAAACAGGTTTCCCTCAAGAATTTCCCTGTATTTAGCGCCATCTATCATTCCTTCAATTCTGACCAGTTTCCCAGTCCCTGCCGATTAAAAACATCCCCACAGCATGATGCTGCCACCAGCATGCTTCACTGTGGGGATGGTGTTCTCGGGGTGATGAGAGGTGTTGGGTTTGCGCCAGACATAGCGTTTTCCTTGATGGCCAAAAAGCACTATTTTAGTCTCATCTGACCAGAGTACCTTCTTCCATTTGTTTAGGGAGTCTCCCACATGCCTTTTGGTGAACACCAAACGTGTTTGCTTATTTTTTTCTTTAAGCAATGGCTTTTTTTCTGGCACTCTTCCGTAAAGCCCAGCTCTGTGGAGTGTACGGCTTAAAGTGGTCCTATGGACAGATACTCCAATCTCCGCTGTGGAGATTGAATGGTGTTCCTTGGGATGTTTAAAGTTTCGGATATTTTTTTATAACCCAACTCTGATCTGTACTATCTCCACAACTTTGTCCTTGACCTGTTTGGAGAGCTCCTTGGTCTTCATGGTGCCACTTGCTTGGTGGTGTTGCAGACTCTGGGGCCTTTCAGAACAGGTGTATATATACTGAGATCATGTGACACTTAGATTGCACACAGGTGGACTTTATTTAACTAATTATGTGACTTCTGAAGGTAATTGGTTGCACCAGATCTTATTTAGGGGCTTCATAGCAAAGGGGGTGAATACATATGCACGCAACACATTTTCGTTATGTTTTTTTGAAACAAGTTATTATTTTTCATTTCACTTCCCATTGCTTTTTGTGCCCATGAAATCCAAATAATTTCATTTAATTACAGGTTGTTAACGGCAAACCTCCGTAAAACCAAAGGTGGATGAATACTTTGCAAGCTTTAGTATGTAGCAGAAAAGCTTGTCCAGTTATAGTTTTACAGTATGTAGCAGAACACTTGTCCGGTATAGTTTACAGTATGTAGCAGAACAGCTTTGTCCGGTATAGTTTTTTACAGTATGTAGCAGAACAGCTTGTCCGTATAGTTTTACAGTATGTAGCAGAACAGCTTGTCCGGTATAGTTTTACAGTATGTAGCAGAACAGCTTGTCCGGTATAGTTTTTACGTATGTAGCAGAACAGCTTTTTTTTCTTCGCCGTAAGTTTTACAGTATGAGCAGAAACAGCTTGTCCGTATAGTTTTACAGTATGTAGCGAACAGCTTGTCCGGTATAGTTTTACAGTATGTACCAAAAGCTTGTCCGATATGTTTTACAGTATGTAGCAGAACAGCTTGTCCGGATAGTTTTACAGTATGTAGCGAACAGCTTGTCCGTATAGTTTTAACAGTATGTCAGTAAACAGCTTGTTCCGGTATAGTTTGTACCAGTCTTAAGTCAAAACAGCTTGTCCGGTAAGAGTTTACAGTATTACAGAACAGCTTTTCCCAGGTAAAATAGTTTTACAGTTATGGTAGCAAACACCCTGTGTCCAGTAAGTTTTACGTATGTAGCAGAACACCTTGTCCGTATAGTTTTACAGTATGTAGCAGAAAACCCAGCTTGTCCCATAAGTTTTATCAGTATGTACGAACAGCTTGTCCGGTATAGTTTTAGTTTATGTGCTGACAGCTTGTCCGGTATAGTTTTCCAGTATGTACAGAACAGCTTGTCAGGTATAGTTTTACAGTATGTAGCAGAACAGCTTGTCCGCAATAGTTTTTACAGTATGTACAGAACAGCTTGTCGTATAGTTTTACAGTATGTCAGAACAGCTTTCCAGTATAGTTTTACCAGTATGTACAGAACAGCTTGTCCGGTATAGTTTTCCCAGTATGTAAGCACACTTGTCCGGTATAGTTTTACAGTATGTAGCAGAACAGCTTGTCCGGTATATTTTTCATATTAGCATAACAGCTGTCCCTATATTTTTTACAGTATTACAAACAGCTTGTCCAGTATAGTTTTACAGTATGTAGCAGAACAGCTTGTCCCATATAGTTTTACGTATGTACAAACAGCTTTTTCCGGTATAGTTTTACAGTATGTACAGAACAGTTGTCCGGTATATTTTTACAGTATGTGCAGAACAGCTTGTCCGAAATAGTTTACAGTATGTAGCTAACGCTTGTCCGGTATAGTTTTACAGTATGTTACAGAACAGCTTGTCCTATAGTTTATCAGTATGTAGCAAACAGCTTGTCCGGTACGTTTTACGTAGGTAGCAGAACAGCTTGTCCGGTATGTTTTACAGTATGTAGCAGAACAGCTTGTCCAGTAGTTTTACAGTAGTAGCGAACAGCTTGTCCGGTATAGTTTTACAGTATGTAGCAGAACAGCTTGTCCGTATAAGTTTTACAGTATGTAGCAGAACAGCTTGTCCGTATTTTACAGTATGTAGCATAACAGCTTGTCCCGTATAGTTTTACAGTAATGTAGCAGAACAGCTTGTCCGGTATAGTTTTCATATGTTGCAAAACCCAGCTTGTCCAGTATAGTTTTAAGAGTAGCAGAACAGCTTGTCCGGTATAGTTTTACAGTATGTAGCAGACAGCTTGTCCAGTATAGTTTTAAACAGTATGTAGCAGAACAGCTTGTCCAGTATAGTTTTACAGTATGTACAGAACGGGCTTGTCCGGTTAGTTTACAGTAGTAGCAGAACAGCTTGTCCGGTATAAGTTTCCCAGTATGTTAGCGAAACAGCTGCCCGTATAGTTTTAACAGTATGTAGCAACAGCTTGTCCAGGTATAGTTTTACAGTATGTTAAGAGAACAGCTTGTCCAGTATAGTTTTACAGTAGTAGCAGAACAGCTTGTCCAGTAGAGTTTTACAGTATGTAGCAAAACAGTCTTGTCCAGTATAGTTTACAGTATGTTAGCAACAGCTTGTCCGGTTAGTTTACAGTATGTAGCAGAACAGCTGTCCAGATAGTTTTACAGTATGTAGCAAACAGCTTTTCCGGAAATAGTTTTACGTATTAGCGGAACAGCTGTCCCAGTTTAAGTTTTTACATAGTGCAAACAGCTTGTCCGTATAGTTTTACAGTATGTAGCAGAACAGCTTGTTCCGTATAGTTTACCAGTATTTTGCAGAACACCCCTTGTCCCAGTATATTTTTACAGTATGTAGCCTAACAGCTTGTCCAGTATAGTTTTACAGTATGTAGCAAGAAGCTTGTCCGGTATAGTTTTACAGTATGTTAGCAGAACAGCTGTCCAGTATATTTTTACATAGTGCAGAACAGCTTGTCCGTATAGTTTACAGTATGTACAGAACACCCTTGTCCAGTTAGTTTTTAAACAGTATGTAGCAGAACAGCTTGTCCGTATAGTTTTACAGTATGTGCAAACAGCTTGTCCGGTATAGTTGTTACAGTATGTAGCCGAACAGCTTGTCCAGTATAGTTTACAGTATGTTGCGAACAGCTTGTCCGGTATAGTTTTACAGTATGTAGCAGAACAGCTTGTCCAGTAAGTTTTACAGTATGTAGCGAACAGCTTGTCCGTATAGTTTACAGTATGTAGCAAAACCCACCCTTTTTCCAGATAGTTTACAGTATGTAGCAGAACAGCTTGTACCAGTATATTTTTACAGTATGTACAGAACAGCTTGTCCTACAGTTTTACAGTATGTGGGCAGACAGCTTGTCCAGTATAGTTTTACATATGTACAAACAGCTTGTCCAGGTATAGTTTTACGTATGTAGCAGAACAGCTGTCGTATAGTTTTACAGATGTAGCAGAACAGCTTGTCCGTATGGGTTTTACAGTATGTAGCAAGAACCAGCTTGTCCAGTATAGTTTTACAGTATTAGCATAACAGCTTGTCCCGTATAGTTTTACAGGTATAGCGTAGAAACAGCTTGGTCCAGTATAGTTTTACAGTATGTATCAGAACCAGCTTGTCCGTATAGTGTTTCAAGTTGTACCAGAACACTTTCCGGTATATTTTACAGTAGTACATAACAGCTTGTCCAGTATAGTTTTAAGTATTATCAGAACAGCTTGTACCAGTATAGTTTACAGTAGTTTACAGACAGCTGTCCAGTATAGTTTTCATATGTAGCAAACAGCTGTCCAGAAATCGTTTTACAGTATTGCAAACAGCTGTCCGGTTAGTTTTACAGTATGTAGCAGAAACAGCTTGTCCGTATAGTTTACAGTATGTGCAGAACAGCTTGTCCGTATGTTTTACAGTTATGTAGCATAACAGCTTTGTCCAGTATGTTTACAGTATGTTAGCAAACAGCTTGTCCATATAGTTTTCAGTATGTAGCGAAGCCTTGTTCCGTATAGTTTTACAGTAGTACCAGAACAGCTTGTCCAGTATAGTTTTTACAGTATGTAGCATAACACCCTTGTCCGTATCAGTTTTTACAGTATGTCGCAAAACAGTGTCCGGTTATAGTTTTACAGTAGAAGGTTGGCAGCTGTATCGTTTAACGTTACGATCCATGGTTAAAATCAGCCTGTCTGCTACCAGTCAGTTCTATAGGTTACTCAGCCTGTCTGCCTACCAGTCAGTTCTATAGGTTACTCAGCTGTCTGCCTACCAGTCATTCTATAGGTTAAACTCAGCCTGTCTGCCTACCAGTCAGTTCTATAGGTTACTCACCCTGTCTGCCTACCAGTCGTTCATAGGTTACTCAGCTGCCCTGCCTACCAGTTTTCTATAGGTTACTCAGCCTGTCTGCCTACCAGTCAGTTTATAGGTACAACTCAGCCTGTCTGCCTACCAGTCAGTTCTATAGGTTTACTCAGCAGTCTGCCTACCAGTCAGTTCTATAGGTTACAACAGCCTGTCTGCCTACCAGTCAGTTCATAGGTACAACTCAGCTGTCTGCCTACAGTCAGTTCTATAGGTTACAACTCAGCCTGTCTGCTACCAGTCAGTTCTATAGGTTACTCAGCCTGTCTGCCTACCAGTCAGTTCTATAGGTTACTCAGCCTGTCTGCCTACCAGTCAGTTCTATAGGTTACTCAGCGCCTGTCTGCCTACCAGTCAGTTCTATAGGTTATAACTCAGCCTGTCTGCCTACCAGTCAGTTCTATAGTTACTCAGCCTGTCTGCCTACCAGTCAGTTCTATAGGTTACTCAGCCTGTCTGCCTACCATCAGTTCTATAGGTTACATCAGCCTGTCTGCCTACCAGTCAGTTTATATAGGTTACTCAGCCTGTCTGCCTACCAGTCAGTTCTATAGGTTAACTCAGCCTGTCTGCCTACCAGTCAGTTCTATAGGTTAACTCAGCCTGTCTGCCTACCAGTCAGTTCTATAGGTTACAACTCAGCCTGTCTGCCTACCAGTCAGTTCTATAGGTATAACTCAGCCTGTCTGCCTACCAGTCAGTTCTATAGGTTACTCAGCCTGTCTGCCTACCAGTCAGTTCTATAGGTTACTCAGCCTGTCTGCCTACCAGTCAGTTCTATAGGTTTACTCAGCCTGTCCTGCCTACCAGTCAGTTCTATAGGTTACTCAGCCTGTCTGCCTACCAGTCAGTTCTATAGGTTAACTCAGCCTGTCTGCCTACCAGTCAGTTCTATAGGTTACAACTCAGCCTGTCTGCCTACCAGTCAGTTCTATAGGTTATAACTCAGCCTGTCTGCCTACCAGTCAGTTCTATAGGTTACTCAGCCTGTCTGCCTACCAGTCAGTTCTATAGGTTACTCAGCCTGTCTGCCTACCAGTCAGTTCTATAGGTTACTCAGCCTGTCTGCCTACCAGTCAGTTCTATAGGTTACTCAGCCTGTCTGCCTACCAGTCAGTTCTATAGGTTATAACTCAGCCTGTCTGCCTACCAGTCAGTTCTATAGGTACAACTCAGCCTGTCTGCCTACCAGTCAGTTCTATAGGTTACAACTCAGCCTGTCGGCCTACCAGTCAGTTCTATAGGTTTACTCAGCCTGTCTGCCTACCAGTCAGTTCTATAGGTTCCCTCAGCCTGTCTGCCTACCAGTCAGTTCTATAGGTTTAACTCAGCCTGTCTGCCTACCAGTCAGTTCTATAGGTTACAACTCAGCCTGTCTGCCTACCAGTCAGTTCTATAGGTTACAACTCAGCCTGTCTGCCTACCAGTCAGTTCTATAGGTTACAACTCAGCCTGTCTGCCTACCAGTCAGTTCTATAGGTTACTCAGCCTGTCTGCCTACCAGTCAGTTCTATAGGTTACTCAGCCTGTCTGCCTACCAGTCATTCTATAGGTTACTCAGCCTGTCTGCCTACCAGTCAGTTTCTATAGGTTACTCAGCCTGTCTGCCTACCAGTCAGTTCTATAGGTTACTCAGCCTGTCTGCCTACCAGTCAGTTCTATAGGTTAACTCAGCCTGTCTGCCTACCAGTCAGTTCTATAGGTTAAACTCAGCCTGTCTGCCTACCAGTCAGTTCTATAGGTTACTCAGCCTGTCTGCCTACCAGTCAGTTCTATAGGTTACATCAGCCTGTCTGCCTACCAGTCAGTTCTATAGGTTACAACTCAGCCTGTCTGCCTACCAGTCAGTTCTATAGGTTACACTCAGCCTGTCTGCCTACCAGTCAGTTCTATAGGTTACTCAGCCTGTCTGCCTACCAGTCAGTTCTATAGGTTACAACTCAGCCTGTCTGCCTACCAGTCAGTTCTATAGGTTACAACTCAGCCTGTCTGCCTACCAGTCAGTTCTATAGGTTACAACTCAGCCTGTCTGCCTACCAGTCAGTTCTATAGGTTACAACTCAGCCTGTCTGCCTACCAGTCAGTTCTATAGGTTATAACTCAGCCTGTCTGCCTACCAGTCAGTTCTTAGGTTTACTCAGCCTGTCTGCCTACCAGTCAGTTCTATAGGTTACATCAGCCTGTCTGCCTACCAGTCAGTTCTATAGGTTACTCAGCCTGTCTGCCTACCAGTCAGTTCTATAGGTTACTCAGCCTGTCTGCCTACCAGTCAGTTCTATAGGTTAACTCAGCCTGTCTGCCTACCAGTCAGTTCTATAGGTTACTCAGCCTGTCTGCCTACCAGTCAGTTCTATAGGTTACTCAGCCTGTCTGCCTACCAGTCAGTTCTATAGGTTCAACTCAGCCTGTCTGCCCTACCAGTCAGTTCTATAGTTACTCAGCCTGTCTGCCTACCAGTCAGTTTCTATAGGTTACCTCAGCTGTCTGCCTACCAGTCAGTTCTATAGGTTACTCCAGCCTGTCTGCCTACCAGTCAGTTCTATAGGTTACAATCAGCCTGTCTGCCTACCAGTCAGTTCTATAGGTTACAACTCAGCCTGTCTGCCTACCAGTCAGTTCTATAGGTTAAACTCAGCCTGTTCTGCCTACCAGTCAGTTCTATAGGTTACAACTCAGCCTGTCTGCCTACCAGTCCAGTTCTATAGGTTACAACTCAGCCTGTCTGCCTACCAGTCAGTTCTATAGGTTACAACTCAGCCTGTCTGCCTACCAGTCAGTTCATAGGTTACAACTCAGCCTGTCTGCCTACCAGTCAGTTCTATAGGTTACAACTCAGCCTGTCTGCCTACCAGTCAGTTCTATAGGTTACAACTCAGCCTGTCTGCCTACCAGTCAGTTCTATAGGTTACAACTCAGCCTGTTCTGCCTACCAGTCAGTTCTATAGGTTACAACTCAGCCTGTCTGCCTACCAGTCAGTTCTATAGGTTTACAACTCAGCCTGTCTGCCTACCAGTCAGTTCTATAGGTTATAAACTCAGCCTGTCTGCCTACCAGTCAGTTCTATAGGTTAAACTCAGCCTGTCTGCCTACCAGTCAGTTCTATAGGTTCAACTCAGCCTGTCTGCCTACCAGTCAGTTCTATAGGTTATACTCAGCCTGTCTGCCTACCAGTCAGTTCTATAGGTTACAACTCAGCCTGTCTGCCTACCAGTCAGTTCTATAGGTTACAACTCAGCCTGTCTGCCTACCAGTCAGTTCTATAGGTTACTCAGCCTGTCTGCCTACCAGTCAGTTCTATAGGTTACAACTCAGCCTGTCTGCCTACCAGTCAGTTCTATAGGTTACAACTCAGCCTGTCTGCCTACCAGTCAGTTCTATAGGTTACTCAGCCTGTCTGCCTACCAGTCAGTTCTATAGGTTATAACTCAGCCTGTCTGCCTACCAGTCAGTTCTATAGGTTATAACTCAGCCTGTCTGCCTACCAGTCAGTTCTATAGGTTACTCAGCCTGTCTGCCTACCAGTCAGTTCTATAGGTTACAACTCAGCCTGTCTGCCTACCAGTCAGTTCTATAGGTTACAACTCAGCCTGTCTGCCTACCAGTCAGTTCTATAGGTTACAAACTCAGCCTGTCTGCCTACCAGTCAGTTCTATAGGTTTACAAACTCAGCCTGTCTGCCTACCAGTCAGTTCTATAGGTTACAACTCAGCCTGTCTGCCTACCAGTCAGTTCTATAGGTTACAACTCAGCCTGTCTGCCTACCAGTCAGTTCTATAGGTTACAACTCAGCCTGTCTGCCTACCAGTCAGTTCTATAGGTTACAACTCAGCCTGTCTGCCTACCAGTCAGTTCTATAGGTTACAACTCAGCCTGTCTGCCTACCAGTCAGTTCTATAGGTTATAACTCAGCCTGTCTGCCTACCAGTCAGTTCTATAGGTTACAGTGCATGTTCCCCGCTGGCTTATTTATCGTTTTGGTTGTGTTGTCGGCACAATAACTCAGAACCCTAGAACTCCAAGGAGCCGGAGCCATAACCCGACTCCCAATGTCATGGTAACGGGGGAGCTGTCAATCAATCAGGGAAATGACACTCCCTCACTCACTCTGTGGTCTATTCCAACTTAGATTGAGCTCAAAGTAGAAGTTGCCTCTAATCACAGGTATGTGTGTGTGTGTGTGTGTGTGTGTGTGTGTGTGTGTGTGTGTGTGTGTGTGTGTATGTGTGTGTGCTAGAATTTGGTATGATGTCATTCAGTGGTATGAGACATAGAGCCACTGACAGTGTGACAGGGTATGATGTCATTCAGTGGTATGAGACATAGAGCCACTGACAGTGTGACAGGGTATGATGTCATTCAGTGGTATGAGACATAGAGCCACTGACAGTCTGACAGGATATGATGTCATTCAGTGGTATGAAACATAGAGCCACTGACAGTCTGACAGGATATGATGTCATTCAGTGGTATGAGACATAGAGCCACTGACAGTGTGACAGGGTATGATGTCATTCCGTGTGGTCGAGTGCAAAGCCTCTGTGATGTGAAGGATGATGGGGAATAATTTTAACAAAATACTGATTTATATCTGATAGCAACATCTGATAGAGAGACACTAACTCTTTAAGTCCCATTAGAATTAATTGTGTGCATTCCAACACACACACACACACACACACACACACACAACAGGGAGTATGATAGGACTTGATTTAAGCTTATCCAAAACCTTAACCCTTACCGTAACCATTCTGAGTTAATTCCTAACCTTACAAATTCTGAGTTAATGCCTAAACTTAAACTTATACACTTCAAAATCTGATGTTTGCAACAATTTCTAAATTTGATGCTTGAGAAACATGGATGAACATTAATTCTGTGAGATCTAGTTGCCCAAATCACTGCTTCATCCCAATGAAATCTATCTATCTACAGTTGAAGTCGGAAGTTTACATATATCTTAGCCAAAGACATTTAAACTCTGTTTTTCACAATTCCTGACATTTAATCCTAGTAAAAATTCCCTGTCTTAGGTCAGTTAGGATCACCACTTTATTTTAAGAATGTGAAATGTCAGAATAATACTAGAGAGAATGATTTATTTCAGCTTTTATTTCTTTCATCACATTCCCAGTGGGTCAGAAGTTTACATACACTCAATTAGTATTTGGCAGCATTGCCTTTAAATTGTTTAACTTGGGTCAAACGTTTTGGGTAGCCTTCCACAAGCTTCCCATAATAAATTGGGTGAATTTTGGCCCGTTCCTCCTGACAGAGCTTGTGTAACGGAGTCAGGTTTGTAGGCCTCCTTGCTCGCACACGCTTTTTCAGTCCTGCCCACAAATGTTCTATAGGATTGAGGTCAGGGCTTTGTGATGGTCACTCCAATACCTTGACTTTGTTGTCCTTAAGCCATTTTGCCACAACTTTGGAAGTATGCTTGGGGTCATTGTCCATTTGGAAGACCCATTTGCGACCAAGCTTTAACTTCCTGACTGATGTCTTGAGATGTTGCTTCAATATATCCACATTTTTTTCCTTCCTCATGATGCCATCTATTTTGTGACGTGCACCAGTCCCTCCTGCAGCAAAGCATCCCCACAGCATGATGCTGCCACCCCTGTGCTTCACGGATGGGATGGTGTTCTTCGGCTTGCAAGCCGCCCCCTTTTTCCTCCAAACATAACGATGGTCATAATGGCCAAACAGTTCTATTTTTGTTTCATCAGACCAGATGACATTTCTCCAAAAAGTACGATCTTTGTCCCCATTTGCAGTTGCAAACCGTAGTCTGGCTTTTTTATGGCGGTTTTGGAGCAGTGGCTTCTTCCTTGCTGAGCGGCCTTTCAGGTTATGTCGATATAGGACTCGTTTTACTGTGGATATAGACACCTTTGTACCTGTTTCCTCCAGCATCTTCACAAGGTCCTTTGCTGTTGTTCTGGGATTGATTTGCACTTTTCACATCAAAGTACGTTTATCTCTAGGAGACAGAACGCGTCTCCTTCCTGAGCGGTATGACGGCTGCGTGGTCCCATGGTGTTTATACTTGCGTACTATTGTTTGTACAGATGAACGTGGTACCTTCAGGTGTTTGGAAATTGCTCCCAAGGATGAACCAGACTTGTGGAGGTCTACAATTATTTTTCTGAGGTCTTGGCAGATTTATTTTGATTTTCTCATGATGTCAAGCAAAGAGGCACTGAGTTTGAAGGTAGGCCTTGAAATACATCCACAGGTACACCTCCAATTAACTCAAATGATGTCAATTAGCCTATCAGAAGCTTCTAAAGACATGACATCATTTTCTGGAATGTTTCAAGCTGTTTAAAGGCACAGTCAACTTAGTGTATGTAAACTTCTGACCCACTGGAATTGTGATACAGTGAATTATAAGTTAAATAATCTGTCTGTAAACAATTGTTGGAAAAATCTATTACAAGTCATTATAAACCCAAGAGCAAAGTTCCAATTCACATACTATCATATCATATTACTGCTTAGTGTTATATCATATTTGCTTAGGGTGTGTGCCCACTGCCTAATACATATTTAGTGGTTTGCTAGTTTGGATATTGACAAACAAATCTTATTATTAAAGCACCCCAGTGGCCTAAACCAGGAAATAATAATACTCTTGTCATGTTTTAATTGGACAACAAAGTGTTTCCGAACCTCTCATCTCTGATCCTGATTGGCTAATGAACGATCTCTGCTTCACGTTGCCTAGCAACAACCCAACAGGACTGCAGGGTCAGTTGGCCTGTGTATCATGGAGCAGTGTGGCAATTCAAAATAACACACACACACACACACACACACACCCCATGCAAGGATGGGGTCATAAATCACTGTACAGTAAGTGCAGCAGAATGGAGCGAGGCGTCCTCTCCTTCAGTCACTCTGGCCAGCGCCAGTCACTCTGGCCAGCGCCAGTCACTCTGGCCAGCGCCAGTCATTGGCAGTCTGAAGACCAGCTGTGTTATGCCTCAGTGCCATATGGTCACCTCAGGCCTTCTCCTTCACCAATGCCCAAAGTCTCATAGTGATGAATGAATCATGATCTTTACCAGCTTGGACTGCGTGTGTTTTCCTTCTATCTATCAACCCCCAAGATATCTGTCAGTAGGGGGAACAGCCAGTCAACTCTGACAGTGAGAAGGTGGTGAAGCTCAGACGCAGAAGCAAAGGAGCCGAGATTGGACTTTAGAAAGGCGTGTTGTTTCTCTAGTTTCAGTGGAAGTGTGACTGTGTGCCTGTCTTTGCCCTGTGATGGGGGGGGGGGGGGGGGGGGGGGGGGGGTAGTGGGTAGTATAGTGACACATTGGGCGTCCGATGGCAGAAGACTTCAGCACATTCATTCACCAACAGGATAACTTTACAAACTACACAGGTACTCTCACTCGTGGGAATAGGGTGAGCACAGACTCTACAAATCTGATGGGCTGATCTAGTCTCACTTTGGCAACGCTCTAATCCACAGGTGTCAAACTCGTTCCACGGAGGCTCGAGTGTCTGCGGGTTTTTCGCTACCTCCCATGTACTTGATTGATGAATTAAGGTCACTAATTAGCAAGGAACTCCCCTCACCTGGTTGTCTAGGTCTTAATTGAAAGGAAAAAAAAAAAAAACCTGCAGACACCAGACCCTCCATGAAATGAGTTTGACACCCCTGCTCTAATCTATCAATTTATAAACTCAAATGTGGTCCTCTGTAGCTCAGCTGGTAGAGCACGGCGCTTGTAACGCCAAAGTAGTGAGTTCGATCCCCGGGACCACCATACACCCCCAAAAATTTTTTTTTTTCAACATTACATCTTCATTCATCCCCCTTTTTCCTCATCCTCCACACAAATCACCCCATCTGTTCATCCTCCTCTCAGTTTCATACATACCTCCATCATCTCTCCATCCTCCTGTGCCATCTCTATTCATTCTTCCATCTTTCATGTGGATAAGTCATATCAGAGCGGTCCTGATTTGAACCTGGGTCCCTCCTGCATGCATTCAAACTGTGTTAGCCCTCTGAGTTAAGGCCTATAACATTAGTTTAAGGAGCTAACGCATATGTTAAACTTGGTAAATTATACTGTGAATTTGATGTTGTTGTAGGGCTAGGGTAGCGCCATCTGGTGGCAAATTAGCTAATGCAAGTTCTTCCTATCAACTGCTCTGTTTTCATTTGGTCAGGTCTATGACATTGTTCTGTGAGTGAGATAATCGAATGCGCATGCGCAAAAACCGTTTGCAAATTGCCAGTCAAGCATCCGGGTAGTCGCCTGAAGAGAGAGAAGTTCAATGAACAACGAGATATCTACATAGAAAATAACCGAAAATAACAAAAGGTATGTAACAAAAAACCTATTTCGCGGGACAGAAGAGATGAGTTGTTGTTCATATGTCTGATTTAAAACGGAGAATACCGTCGGCTGAAAGTAGAAACGCGGTTTGTCCTCTAGCATGCGGCGCTAATGCAACACGATACAGGAAATCCAAAATGGTGGGGATGGATGTTTTTCGGAAAGTTGAAGACGCAAGGCCATCTGTGCTCTATCACAGCCAGGGTGACCACATTTAAAATAACCAAATGCGGGACAACATGATGATTTTGTGGGACAGTGTAGCCAAGCTACATAATTTTTTGGGGGGGCCAGCACCCCTCCCCCAAAAAATACCCCTCCCCCCACAAAAAAATTAATAAAGCTCCTGCTCATATGTAATCGGAGATGAAGAGGTGAAGAGAGGTTTCACCACAGACAGAAGAATGAGGCAGATATTTCACCTGGTGTTTTAAATTTGAATCATCCGCTTGGCGTTTCCACGCACTAAATATAGTAGTGAGAGGAAGGCCGGCAGCAGGAGAAGACGGAACGAGATGGATTTTGGGCGACATTCTGCACATTTTGTCATCGATGAAACGTTTTGATCTCAACACAGTTTTCTGTTCCCAAAACTAGAATCTGTTACGAACAGAGTGGATTAAGTTTCGTAGATTTGTAACCCTTTTGTCAAAGTTTTCAAAATGTTTTATTGTTTAGAAGTGTTAAGGTGAATCGAGTTATTGCGCACTTCAGAGTAGGCGTTCCCTAACGGAAATATTCAAATGTGTTCTAGAACGCGCCAATAGGATCTCTCTAGCTCGCGCTTGGCTCTGGCCACCTCCTTGCTTTTTCTGCCCACAATGACTAATTTGTTCCCATTTGAAACGACAGGCTGCGGTCTATCTTGGTTTAATTATGAAAACCTTTAGTTATACTATGCTATTATATTTGGTTCTGTTCTGTTATGTTGAATACTAATTTTATCATTGCGCTCTTCCAAGACATTAATTCAGCTTTGGTCGAACTTTACTAAACAAGCACCATTGTGAGAAGTGGCCCAGCGCTCCGGCAGCACTACAGTGGGTTGTGAAAGTATTCACCCCCCCTTGGCATTTTTCCTATTTTGTTGCCTTACAACCTGGAATTAAAATGGATTTTTTGGGGGGGGTTTGTATCATTTGATTTACACAACATGCCTACCACTTTGAAGATGCAACATATTTTTTTTATTGTGAGTCAATACTTTGTAGAGCCACCCTTTGCAGCAATTACAGCTGCAAGTCTCTTGGGGTATGTCTCTATAAGCTTGGCACATCTAGCCACTGGGATTTTTGCCCATTCTTCAAGGCAAAACTGCTCCAGCTCCTTCAAGTTGGATGGGTTCCGCTGGTGTACAGCAATCTTTAAGTCATACCACAGATTCTTAATTGGATTGAGGTCTGGGCTTTGACTAAGCCATTCCAAGACATTTAAATGTTTCGCCTTAAACCACTCGAGTGTTGCTTTAGCAGTATGCTTAGGGTCATTGTCCTACTGGAAGGTGAACCTCTGTCCCAGTCTCAAGTCTCTGGAAGACTGAAACAGGTTTCCCTCAAGAATTTCCCTGTATTTAGCGCCATCCATCATTCCTTCAATTCTGACCAGTTTCCCAGTCCCTGCTGATGAAAAACATCCCCACAGCATGATGCTGCCGCCACCATGCTTCACTGTGGGGATGGTGTTCTCAGGGGTGATTAGAGGTGTTGGGTTTGCGCCAGACATAGCGTTTTCCTTGATGGCCAAAAAGCTCAATTTTAGTCTCATCTGACCAGAGAACCTTCTTCCATATGTTTGGGGAGTCTCCCACATGCCTTTTGGCGAATACCAAACATATTCACGCACCACTTTTCCACTATTTATTTTTTGAAACAAGTTATTTTTTTAACTTCACCAATTTGGACTATTGTGTGTATGTCCATTACATGAAATCCCCCCCCAAAAACCATTTAAATTACAGGTTGTAACGCAACAAAATAGGAAAAACGCCAAGGGGGATGAATACTTTTGCAAGGCACTGTACATCCCTGATCCCACTGCACTGAATTAGCTAAATTTGGTGATGCAGAAATGAGGTACCACATATCTGTTTTATAGATATGGGTACATTTGGACAAGGAAACATTTCTGGTTGGTCTCAGGGCATGTAAAACAGTTCAGAATCTGGGCTTTACAGGAGACCTTGAATGTGGCGATTATCCTTTTAAGCCCAGGAAGCAGCCATTCAACTGGCCATTCACCAGCTTTTCAAGCTTAATAATGTCAAATACATTCGGGACTTACCAAAGAATGCTGAGCAACTACCGTCATTGCTGCCGTTACGGATGGGCACAAAAAAGGTCTAAATAGAATGTTACATGCAACCGACATGTCGGCTGATTCAGCAGCACAGGAAAGGTAATTGATTTGTACCACAGACAACAGTGTCATATCAATCTGTTCTTTCACCGTCTACATAGCAAAGTTGCTGCTATTCCAGCCGCCATTCACCGTCTGAGCCACGAGCACTACACAATGCTGAGGAACGTCTAGCTGGGAAAACCAGGAGCAAGCTCGTTCGGAATTGACACGGTGACAAAAATCTAACTCCTGTTGCAAATATTAGTTTAGTTAATTCACTAATAAGGCTTGTGTCGGCGTGTCTGGACATGCATGCAATAAGCAAGCTAGCTCAGTTGATAGCTATGTGACCTGATTACGATAACGAACCCTTTCATCTGTGGTGTTAGCTAGATAGCAACCATGCTAGCAAGCTGGCTAGATAAACATGGTGCTAAGATCTAATAGCCAACGTAACGTTAGCTATTTACTGGTGTGCTGATCTGACCGGCCACAATAGTATCCGTACATTTGATAGTCGAATTAGATGATTGTGGTAATAGGGAAAGAAGGAGGTGTTTTAAAATGTCTAAATAAAGGTTGGCAGCAGGTAGCTTAGTGGGTAAGAGCGTTGTGCCAGTAACCGAAAGGTCGCTGGTTCTAATCCCCGGGCCGACTAGGTGAAAAATCTGTCGATGTGCCCTTAAGCAAGGCACTTAACCCTAAATGCTCCTGTAAGTCGCTCTGGATAAGAGCGTCTGCTAAATGACTAAAATGTAAATGTAAAGGTTTAGCTGCCTAAGAATCGTCCTGCATGTTTACGGACCAAGAAAGCTGTAGATCGCCGTGCATGTGCGTTCTCACTTCTCAAACTATGGGCAGATTTGAGTCGTCATTTAATATTTTTCCTACCTTTTGCTCTCCTTGTTTGAACATACACATTTATGGCATGGTAGCAAATGTCATCGCCATTGAGTTAGGTCTCGGTAGCGGTAAACGGCACCAAGTGAAATGAGCGATGGAGAGAGACGAGACGTGAAAGGAAGCAGAGTTACAGCCTCACTCTATCCAATCGTAGCAGTAGGATCAAGTTACAAGCCGCACATTTCTTGACATATAGATGATCTAGTCAATTGAGCTGTTTCGAATTTCGTCCTTGCAGCTGGAAGAAAGAAAACATCCCCGATCACCGATAATGACAAAATACTAGTTTTATAGACATCTGTAATCACAAATCAGGACGCTACGTTGGACCCATTTGCATTGAATATATGTTTTATATTCTGCAATTAACAGCAGTGCCAATTTGTAAGTCGCTCTGGATAAGAGCGTCTGCTAAATGACAAATGAATATGTCCTTCCATACAGGTGTGACATGCTGGAGTGATGCTTCTATGAAAACGTTGTTGATCAGTAGGCTAATATAAGTCCAACATGGAAGGCAAACAGATTGTCATCTGTAGCGCCATAGAGGGGTTAGCTGACAACGTCACAAAAAACGATGTGCGACGCTTCCATGGGGCAGAAGTCCATCATGTTGTGTTGATTCTGGATGGCCAAATTGCTGGCAAGAATCGTAAGTAGCTCGTTTTAATTTTGTTTTGACTAATTTTCATGGCGATGCTAATATGTCAAATTCTCTAGCCAGATGTATTTGAGAGACAAGTGCTCATTTTGCAAATTAATTTGTTTTCAATAAACATTGCAGACGAAATATAGCTTATGTGTTGTCAACAATCTAAGCCAACCCGTCTATAGACTCCACTGATCAGCCAAAAGAAGCTCAATAACTCAATGCATGCACACACTCCTATTGAATATGCATTCGCCTGTATTGTGAATAGGAATATGCCATCTTAATTTACCCAGTTTATCAAGAGATTTATCATTCAAATAATTATGTTTACGTTATGTAGTTAGATTGGTAAAAACAAAAGTAAAACATTTTGATTTTAAAATGGATTCATAAATGCGTGCATGGCTTTTAAACTTTAATGATATTGAATATCGCCCGAAAATATCAGCCGTCAACCCGAAAATATGTATCGGCCGTTCTCTAATTTAAAACCAGATACTGTTAGACTTTTACTCAAGTAGTATTTTACTGGGTGACATACTTACTTGACTCATTTTCTATTAAGATATCTACTTTTACTTAAGTATGACTATTGGGTACTTTTTCCACCACTAATATTGCAGAAGAGGTGGATTCGGTACATGCACATTTGGTTTAAAACAATATTTACATTCTTTCCAGACGAGGCATTTATTTATATTTTTTTAAGTACATAACGTCAGTAATGAGAGAGTTGTTCAGCGAAATTCCATTCTTTGGTAAGTACCGAACGTATTTTGACATTTTTTAAGCTTGAAAAGTTGGTGTAATGGCTGCTTCCTGGGCTTAAAGGAGAATCGCCATATTCAACGTCTCATGTAGACCCAGATTCTGGTTCAGAAAAGAGACCAGAGAGACTTTTTAAAACGGGAGTGAGTGAAGTAGCAGAAAATATCAAATGTTATTTGTCACATACACGTGTTTAGCACTATGTTCAGATCAGACCCTACACCCAAACGAGGGCACTACGTTCATCCACCTCTGGCCTGCTGGCTCCCCTACCTCTGCGGAAGCACAGTTCCCGCTCAGCCCAGTCAAAGCTATTTGCTGCTCTGGCACCCCAATGGTGGAACAAGCTCCCCCACGACGCCAGGACAGCGGAGTCACTGACCACCTTCCGGAGACACTTGAAACCCTACCTCTTTTAAGGAATACCTGGAATAGTATAAAGTAATCCTTCTACCTCCCCACCCCCATAAAAAAAAAAGTGGTTGTCCCACTGGCTATCATAAATTGAATGCACAAATTTGTAAGTCGCTCTGGATAAGAGCGTTTGCTAAATGATGTAAATGTAAAATGTTATTGCGGGTATAGCATCAAGCTCCGACAGTGCATTAATATCTAACAATTTCACAACATTTTTAATAATAATATGCCATTTAGCAGATGCTTTTATCCAAAGCGATTTACAGTCATGCGTGCATACATTTTTGTGTATGGGTGGTCCCGGGGATCGAACCCACTACCTTGGCGTTACAAGCGCCGTGCTCTACCAGCTGAGCTACAGAGGCCCACTAAACATATACCCAATACACACAAATCTAAGGAAGGAATGGAATTTAAGAATATATATACACAGTTGAAGTCTGAAGTTTACATACACCTTAGCCAAATACATTTAATCTCAGTTTTTCATAATTCTTGACATTTAATCCTAGTAAAGATTCCCTGTTTTAGGTCAGTTAGGATCACCACTTTATTTTAAGAATGTGAAATGTCAGAATAATAGTAGAGAGTGATTTATTTCAGCTTTTATTTCTTTCATCACATTCCCAGTGGGTCAGAAGTTTACATACACTCAATTAGTATTTGGTAGCATTGCCTTTAAATTGTTTAACTTGGGTCAAACGTTTCGGGCAGACTTCCACAAGCAGTTGGTTGCATTTTGGCCCATTCCTCCTGACAGAGCTGGTGTAACTGAGTCAGGTTTGTAGGCCTCCTTGCTCGCACACGCTTTTTCAGTTCTGCCCACAAATGTTCTATAGGATTGAGGTCAGGGCTTTGTGATGGCCACTCCAATACCTTGACTTTGTTGTCCTTAAGCCATTTTGCCACAACTTTGGAAGTATGCTTGGGGTCATTGTCCATTGGGAAGACCCATTTGCGAATCGAACCCACAACCCTGGCGTTGCAAACGCCATGCTCTACCAACTGAGCTACTTCCCTGCCGGCCATTCCCTCCCCTACCCTGGACGACGCTGGGCCAATTGTGCGCCGCCCCATGGGTCTCCCGGTCGCGGCCGGCTACGACAGAGGCTGGATTCGAACCAGGATCTCTAGTGGCACAGACCACTGCGCCACTCGGGAGGCCAAGAGTGGAGAGCTGAACAAGTTTGACGGAATGACCTTTTTGTAGCTCTTTCTTTGTAAATAGTTAGGCCTAATTGTCTAAGTTTAGCTGGAATTCAGGCCAAAGGGATTTGAGAAAAATGATTTGTTGACGATAGGCCTATGACATTGGCCTACATCTTGTCTTGCGCTGCGCAGAATATCAGATCTCAATGACGATTGGAGTGTTTCACATCATCAGTACCACATCCTTATGATATATATTTTTTTCATAAGCGCAACGTGACTGCAGAAACACGTGACTGCAGAAACACGTGACTGCAGAAACACGTGACTGCAGAAACACGTGACTGCAGAAACACGTGACTGCAGAAACACGTTTGAATGTCAGACTGAAGTAAGGGAAAATCAACCTTTCTTTTTTTCCTCTTATTCATTAGTGGTGTTTTGAATTTGTTGCTAAAATGCGGGACGTGATTGTTTTGGTTGCTGGACAAAGGGCCAAGACGTGATCACCCTTATCACAGCCTAGCCAAAAAAAACTATCTTCTGGTTTTCTGTGAAATCTGTACGATTTTAAGATGCATTACAACGTTTCCCTTTGGATGGGGGGCTGGATGTAGAGTGTGCAAATGCTCTACCAACTGAGCTACACCTGCCGGCTTCCTCCCACCCTGCGCGCTGGGCCAATTTTGCCCGCTCCATGGTCCCCCCGGTGCGCCGGCTACGACAGAGCCTGGATCGAACCAGATCTCTAGTGGGACAGTAGCATGCGTCTAAATTGTTTTGGCGCTTGTAAAAGTGTTCTGCTAGCCTAGCTACTACATTTTGATTTAAATGGATTCATAAATGCGTGCATGCTTTTAATTAGAATATCGCCCGAAATCAGCCGTCAACCCGAAAATATGTATCGGCCGTTCTCTAATTTAAAACCAGATACTGTTAGACTTTTACTCAAGTAGTATTTTACTGGGTGACTTATACTTACTTGGCTCATTTTCTATTAAGATATCTACTTTTACTTAAGTATGACTATTGGGTACTTTTTCCACCACTAATATTGCAGAAGAGGTGGATTTGGTTTAAAACAATATTTACATTCTTTCCAGACGAGGCATTTATTTTTATTTTTTTAAGTACATAACGTCAGTAATGAGAGAGTTGCTCAGCGAAATTCCATTCTTTGGTAAGTACCGAACGTATTTTGACATTTGTTAAGCTTGAAAAGTTGGTGTAATGGCTGCTTCCTGGGCTTAAAGGAGAATCGCCATATTCAACGTCTCATGTAGACCCAGATTCTGGTTCAGAAAAGAGACCAGAGAGACTTTTTAAAACGGGAGTGAGTGAAGTAGCAGAAAATATCAAATGTTATTTGTCACATACACGTGTTTAGCACTATGTTCAGATCAGACCCTACACCCAAACGAGGGCACTACGTTAATCCACCTCTGGCCTGCTGGCTCCCCTACCTCTGCGGAAGCACAGTTCCCGCTCAGCCCAGTCAAAGCTATTTGCTGCTCTGGCACCCCAATGGTGGAACAAGCTCCCCCACGACGCCAGGACAGCGGAGTCACTGACCACCTTCCGGAGACACTTGAAACCCTACCTCTTTTAAGGAATACCTGGAATAGTATAAAGTAATCCTTCTACCTCCCCACCCCCATAAAAAAAAAAGTGGTTGTCCCACTGGCTATCATAAATTGAATGCACAAATTTGTAAGTCGCTCTGGATAAGAGCGTTTGCTAAATGATGTAAATGTAAAATGTTATTGCGGGTATAGCATCAAGCTCCGACAGTGCATTAATATCTGGATGTAGAGTGTGCAAATGCTCTACCAACTGAGCTACATCCCTGCCGGCCATTCCCTCCCCTACCCTGGACGATGCTGGGCCAATTGTGCGCCCCCCCCCCCCCATGGGTCTCCCGGTCGCGGCCGGCTACGACAGAGCCTGGATTCGAACCAGGATCTCTAGTGGCACAGCTAGCACTGCGATGCTAAATTGTTTGGCTGCTTGTAAAAAGTGTGGTACTGCTAGCACTAGCTACTAAATTTTTGTTAGCTAGCTAATAGTTTACATATTGGCAGAGTTGTCTGATTATTTATGAATTTGGATTGATATCCGCTAGAATTTGTGAACTTTTTAAAGGCTTTTTGCAAGTTGTAACGCTAGCTAGTCAGCCACCTGGCTTCTTGCGTCTTGTGGCGTGCACATGACCAATGAATGCGCGGATGCCGTTTTAGGTGAAATGAGGACACTGCGCAGGCTAGCCTGGAGACCCGACGTTGAATTGCATTGGAGTCACGTTTTGTATCAGGAAAGTTTTCCTCACACGACCTCTACAAGCCATAATTCTGAATAAAATGTTTTAACTTACTTCACGGGTTGTCTGAGCGGTTGGTCCTTTTGCAGGTAGGAATGACACCATATACCCACAGGAAATCATAATTGCATCAACTTTTAAAAGTGCTGGTGGTGCGTTCAGATTTCTATCACCTGAAGTACGCGCAGAACCATGTAAATACGTGCACCAGCTCGGCTAGTATGCATGCAAAAAACAAACAAAAAACTATATATATATATATATATATATATATATATATATATATATATATAAAAACAAATGAAAATTAAAAACATACTAAAAAAAAAAACATTTGAAAGAAATCTCAAATGATAAACAATAAAAAAAGATATAAAAAACAAACTAAATAATAAATAATTATATTGTAAAGTGGTTATCCCACTGGCTATCATAAGGTGAATGCACCAATTTGTAAGTCGCTCTGGATAAGACCGTCTGCTAAATGACGTAAATGTAAAATGTAAATGTCTCATGCACGTGTTTTACATGGTGATAGAAATCTGTTGGCGCTTTGAAAAGTTGACATTCCTACCTGCAAAAGGACCAACCGCATGGACAAACCGGTAAAGCAAGTTTCAACATTCTGGCTTGTAGAAGTTGCGTGAGGTAACTTTCCTGATCCAAACGCTCATTTTTGTGCCCAATGTAGAATTCAATGAAATTCAATGTGAGGTTTCCAGGCTAGGTGCAGGCTGGCTGGGTCTTTAAACGTGAGGTTTCCAGGCTAGGTGCAGGCTGGCTGGGTCTTTAACCGGACGCTGCGTCATCTGTCGGCTAGGACGACTAAGTCCACCCGCTGTTTTTTTCGAAGAACCACATGGCGTTATCAAATAATACACGCCTTTTTAGCGTCAACGTTTTGTAAATATTTGCTAGACAATTTAACATTAGTCCCTTTTTATATTCATAACATCTCTGGTAGCCTAAACACATGCACATTAATTAATTAACTTTAACTTAATTAATATTTTATTAAATTAATGTAACATTTAACATTGATTTAATTAACTAATTATAAAAGAATAGTGATAAATAGAAAGGACAAATTCAGGTCAGAGCTCGTGGCTGAGTGGTACCGGAGCGAAATTGAAGTGAGAGAGAGAGAGAAGGCTGACGCTCCCAATTCTTTGGACCAAATCCACTCCACTCACATCCTCTGATTCATGGTAACCTCGTAAAACAATTAATTTAGACCCGGGCGTTTTATTTTCTGAAATGTGTGCCGTTATCCGGCTATTAAAAAGGTGGCTATTTGAGAGACTGTGTTAAATTGAAGTTTTACGGTATATATATTTTTCCGCCATTTTAATACGTTGCAGTTATAGAAGTTGTTGGTTTCATTGCTTAATAATAATAATAGAATGTTTGCTGCTGAAAGATTTAGCTTTTCCATCAAGCCTTATAGGCCTTGTTCCACTCATGATCACTGCAACGTTGTAGAATAACGAATTGACATGAGTATTGCGTAACTGCTAAAAATGGTTAACCTTTTACATTGTTTTGCAAGTATTTTTTTGGAGCCCTGACACGTGTTCAGGTTTGTTATCATCTGTTGATCTCTCTGGGTTTATTTTTTTAATCATACGTGAAAACGCTACAGCCTTCCTATCGTTATAGAATACCCTGATACAAAGCTTGATGAACATGTATTTATATGCTAAGGCAACCACAGTAAAACTCACTGCTTAAAATGCAAGCTCGGGTACGGGGTTTGGCCCTGCACCTACTTGGCTCCTGCCCAGTGGCCTCTATTCTACCCACAGTCTTTCTCTGTAAGTGGTGGTGACGGGGGTTCTCTCTCAGACGGTGTTTTGTTAAGTTCAGCTTTCATGTCTCGAAGCTTTGCACCATGTCTTTTTAACTACTTTGAAAAATTAACATTTTTAAGGATATAATCTTGTCAATATTGTCAAGTTTTATTCGTGTGGCTTGGAGACATGGATTGGTTTAGCTGACTCGGGTGCAGTGTTCCGTTTTGGCAATACAACTTTCAGATCATTGTCTTGGGAAGTCCCACGATATGTTACAACTAACCCTGACACTGTTGATTTTGATTTATGCATCCACGTAACCTTTTAAAATGTGATTCCATCTTCATTCAATAATCAATAGCTTACACTTAAACCACTAAATCTGATCTTTACCACTTACTTAAGCTGAACTAGAATGTGATACGTGCCCCATTTCTGAATCAACTATTTGTCTTGTTTATTTATATTAAAAGTATGACTGAATATCAGTTTATATTAATGTATACCTTTGTTAAGAAGCTGCTTGCAAATCCTGCAAATTTCACTAAAGCTGTGCATGAAGTTTAAGATACGGTTGTATGTTTTCACGATGACCACCTCTTCCCCTTTGCTGCCTGTCCCCTGTTTGCTTGCTGTTTTTTTCGTTTTTCTGTCCTCCAGTGAAGACGCAGGAAGTATCTTCTGCTCTGACCTAACCAACAGAAGTCTGGTGATGTTCTAGAAGCTGTTCTAGAACAGTTTGACACAGAACTGATTTGAAAGTGTTTTCAGTGTGAAACAGACTGGAAAGATTGGAAACTGACCAAACCGATCAATCCCAGAAATCCAGTCTGCTTTCCAGTTTGATTACTACTGTCTATAGCCCTGTCCCAGGGCGAGCCAGAGAGAAGACCAACCAGTAACCCTCCTGTGTGTTTTTCCTCTCCAACTCTTTCAGCTTTGCGTTGCTATTGGAGCGTTGCGCTACTCCCCTTTCAAGCCCGCTGAGTCCGATTGGAGGGCTGGGAGTTGGGATCCCACCCCCGCAGCTCCTCTTAAGCTCCTCGCAACGCCTCCCTGCAGCTGGCCCAGCTCACTATCAATCAGCTCGTCGCCGCGGGAAACGTTGCCAACGTCGTTACCGCGGCAACCGCCACTTCTGCCGCCAACCCCCCCCCCCCACTACCCTCCACTCACCCCCATCCACCTCCACTCGCCCCCCTCCTCAACCTCCTCAAAGCGGCAGCCACCATCAATAACATGTCCCATCCCCTATATAACCCCTTAGGGGGTCAGTACGCTTCACAAGCCCAGAGAACTGTTGCCCAGATGGGGCAGTACGGACTCACACAATCCCAGGCCGGGAGGGACCCTCTGGGGGCCTCCCGCCTGGGCCCTGGGTCTGGTGGTGGTGGTTCCTCCGGCCAAGGGGGCATGATGTCCTCGATGGTGTCCCAGCAGATGGGTTACGACCTGGGGCAGAGATCGACCGGGATGACCCCGGAGATGGAGTCCTCCATAGACCACCACATCCGTGGGGCCAGAGAAGATGTGAGGCTGCTCAGCCAGATGATGCAGCAGAAACAGAACCAGCAGGTCCCACTGGACGCCCGAGACCTTTGCCTGAGTCGCGACCCCATGGACGAGCTCTCGTCTGGGGTCGGGATGGGTAGCTACACCCCTGGCCGGACCTCCAGCGACCAGCAGAGCTCCATGGACTCCTGGTCTGGCTACCTGACCCAGTCCACTTCCTCCAAACTATTCTCCTCCCCCCTTCCTCAGTCCTCCCAGATGTACCAAAGCCAAACCTCTGGGTTTGGCGGTGCGGGAGTACTGGGGTCCACCTCAAGGGGTTCCGAGGCTCCCATGAGCACCTCGTCCGCAGCCGCGCGTCCAGCCCGGTACACATCCGAGTCCGCCAGCAGCATCCTGGCGAGCTTTGGGTTGTCCAACGAGGATCTGGAGCTGCTCAGCCACTACCCAGACGATCAGCTGACCCCAGACAACTTGCCCTTCATCCTGAGAGACATCCGCATCCGTAAGGCCAATAGAACCATGGATGTGGACCATCGGCCCAAGGCAGGCGGTGGAGCCGGCCCAGGGTCTGACCACGGAGGTGGAGGACAGAGCAAAGTGATCGATTATGGACATTCTAGTGCTACTAAATACGGCAGTTATGATGATGATAATGATAGCCGATCCGATAACTACGGCAATCCGCTCCCGAAGGAGATGTCAAAATATGACATGGTCAGAGACTCGCTGAGCGGGCACGCCGGACGTTCCATGGCCTCCGACCTTACCAAGCAGCGTACCCAACAGCAGCACATCCACAGCCCTGCAGTCCAGAGCCCCATCTCTCTCCCCAAGAAAGACACAGACGCTCGGATCAACCTTCCTCCGCCTTCCAGCCAACCCCAAAAGACCCTCAAAACCCACGGCTCTAAAGCAGCATCCAAGCCCATGAACATCCCTGTCCGCAGCGGAGACCAAGGACTCAACCGTCTCCTGGCATCCCAAAATCAAGGCACTGCTCGGGGCCAGGCTCAGGCCCGGTCCGGCCTGGTGGTTCTCAGTGGTGCTGGAGCTGGGGTCGGAATCCCAGGACACGGGGTTGGAGGTGTCGGGGTTCCTCCTCCCACGGCACCCCCCATGTGGCCTCCCTTATTCCCCATCATGAACCCATCAGTCCCACCTCCCGGTCACGTTCCAGTGAATGTCCCGCCGCACCTGATGGGTCCGCCGCCTTCCATGCTTCAGCAGATGAACGTGCCGCCCCCGATGATCATGATGCCGAAGAGGTTGCCGACCCCGACCATGATGAGTGATTACTCCGCAGCTTCTCCCAGAATCTTTCCTCATACCTGTTCTCTCTGTAACATAGAATGTGCCCAGCTAAAGGTGAGTTTCTGCCGTACCTGCCTTGACCTGGGTTCAACTACTGTTTTGAGATTTTGTTATACTTTGAGCGTTGTTCGATTCTGTTCCTGGAAGGCCGAAATACCTGTGGTTTTTGTTTCTACCTGGTATCCCGGGTCTGTGTCAGTCCCGGATAATAAACCAGGAGTTTTGGCCCTCCAGGAACAACTCCAACCTGCCTGTATTGCAGTTTCAGGAGTTCAGTCAAGTACATATACAGTATTTGAAATGTCAAATAGTATTTGAACCCAGTTCTGAACATCTCCATGATGACTGTGTATATTTGTTGAACCTCATGTTGTAACTCGACTTCGCTTGTTGAATGTTCCGTTTTGTTTATTCAAAAACAGAAGTCTAGCTATGCGATTATCACATGTATTTCCACCACAATGCACGGTGAGTTGAGATGTTCTTAAATGGATGAAAGATAGTTAAATAAAGCAGAGAGAAGCTTTTTTAGTGTAAAGATATTTTCTGCTCGAGGGAATATGAAGACGTCGAATCCTGGACTGAATTGAACATTCTATTGTCATTATTGAATATTATGTAATGTCATGAGATTTCTTTTCAAACCTCTTTTGAAAATATTGTCATTTTTATTTGTTTGTAGAAGGCCTTGTATTGATTGACCCCATCTTTTAAGACGTTCAGTTATAAATGCAGTTTTATTTGTGACTTTCGATGACCATGATTTGCCTGAGGAAGACGGTGCTTGAAGATGAGACAACCAACGACAAGATGAGAAGCTGCCAGTGAGCCCTAAACAACTTCCTTGTTGTTTTTTATCTCTAGACATTGACCCACGGTCAATTTAATGGACTAGTTAGCTGACCACGCCACTAGAATAAATGTTATTTCTTGTATTACTCGAACCCCATGTCATTGTATTATACCCCTTTGTGTAAACCAATGACAGTAACACTCACCACACACTACTAACTTTAGCTTTTTAAGCTAATTCATTTTTTTTTTTAATATATATACAATTGATTTAGTGACTTTTGGAAGTAAGTTGTTTTTGGGAAGAAGATGGCTGCTGAGAGACTGACCAGAGAATCTACAGAGAAGAGCCCAGAAGATTCTAGATGCTGCTTTTTCCATCATTTTTCCCAACATCAGACGTTTTGCCTACAGAGTATTTTTCTTGGTAGAACAGAGACAATTTTTTTTTTTTTTTTTTACTATGATATTTTTCCAACGTTGTATACATTTTAACTCCTGCTACGAAAGCAGAGAAATGGACTGTGGTGCAAAAAAAAAAAAAATGTTTTAAGGAAATCAAACAAATATTGAAAGGACTTGATGTGGAAGGGTTTGTGGTGATGAGGACGGTGAAGATCCAGACTTGACTGTCTCTGTTTGTGCTGTTTTGATCAACAGAACTGGATCGAGCATCAAAACACAGGCCTCCACGTCGAGAACTGCCGTCTGCTCAGGAAGTCGTGAGTTATTTCCTCTTGTTTTTTTACAGCACTTCTCCCTCGAGCTCCCTCTCTCCTCCTCCTCAACACCCATTGGAGGAAGAAGTCTTGAGTAGAGGGATTTGATGTCTCCTCCGATACAGTTGAGAACAACGAGAGGAGATCGGATGTGGAAATACGTCCCAGTGAAAAACATCACATTGTAGCTTGTGCTAATCACCGCTACCCTTTCTTCCTTCCAGGTACCCCGACTGGAACGTGGAAACTGTCTCTGTGTCAAGGTGAGTCCGCTACCTGTACTGTGTTCTAAAGTAGAAGCTAAGAGAATGTTGTCCCTACCGATGTAGGTCATCGCTGACCGAGTGGTTAGCAAGTTAAGTCTTAATATGATATCTGATTTTGAAGTATGCAAACGCTCCTTTTTCATCCTTACATTTCCAACCAGAATAACTTCATCAGGCTGTGCTTACTGACCACCTTCTCTTCTCTTCTCTCTCTCTTTTTCTTTCTTCTCCCCTATCCAGCCCTGCTCCCGGTAGAAATGAAAGCAGCCAGTTGTCCTCCAAACGCCGTCGGACAACACGCTCCACCTCCCGTTCTCCGTCCTGGTCTCGCTCTCCTTCTCCTCGCCGTCCTTCCTCTATTCGCCGACCTCGATCCAGGGAACTATCCCGCTCCCGGGAACGTCGACACAACACCGCCACACGGCGTTCCCACTCCCGTTCTCCTGGTTCGCTTCGGGAAAGGGAGAGAGAGCGTGACCCTCTGGCCTCTTCGTCTTCCCACCGGGATCGGGAACGTCGGCCCCAGACAACCACTTCATCCCGGAGGTAAGATAACAAACAGACTGTACTGCTTTTGATCCTCACTGTTCTATGGATTTTTTTTTTTAAAATATGTATGAAATATTTTTAAATGTCTAAAATTAATTCATCCAGGTCGCGCTCCAGGAGCTATGAGAGACGGAGGGAGCGTCGGGAGACCAGGAGGAACAGCCCTTCAGCAGGAGGAGGAGGAGGAGGGAGGAGCAGACAGCAGAAGGCCAACAGTGCTGAGAGACTGGCCAAGAAACTACTGGAGTCATCTGGTGAGAGAGGAGAGACACTGGGAAGACAGCGAGAGAGACCCACTGGTGTGAGAGCGGGAGAGTGACTTAGGCTATAGACACACTATAGATCACTCACATCCCGATAATTGTCACATTTGAATACTCTACTGTAGAAAAGTGACAGTTGGTATCAGTTAGCCCTGCTTGTGTGAACACAGGGTCAGTCTTAGTCTGAAGGATAGCCCCCAGGGCTAAGAACAATGCAGTGTGAATGCAGGACCAGTCTTAGTCTGAAGGATAGCCCCCGGGGCTAAGAACAATGCAGTGTGAATGCAGGACCAGTCTTAGTCTGAAGGATAGCCCCCGGGGCTAAGAACAATGCAGTGTGAACGCAGGGCCAGTCTTAGTCTGAAGGATAGCCCCCGGGGCTAAGAACAATGCAGTGTGAACGCAGGGCCAGTCTTAGTCTGAAGGATAGCCCCCGGGGCTAAGAACAATGCAGTGTGAATGCAGGACCAGTCTTAGTCTGAAGGATAGCCCCCGGGGCTAAGAACAATGCAGTGTGAATGCAGGACCAGTCTTAGTCTGAAGGATAGCCCCCGGGGCTAAGAACAATGCAGTGTGAATGCAGGACCAGTCTTAGTCTGAAGGATAGCCCCCGGGGCTAAGAACAATGCAGTGTGAATGCAGGACCAGTCTTAGTCTGAAGGATAGCTCCCGGGGCTAAGAACAATGCAGTGTGAATGCAGGACCAATGAATCTCAATGGTCTTTCCTTGATTCCTCGCGTCGTCTCACCTTCTCAAAGCGCATTGGAGGAGTAGGTCCAAGGGGATGAACCTCCGCTTTACTCCTCCAATTAGTTTTCGAGAAGGAGGGGTGATAGGATGTGAGGAATCAAACAAAGACCGTTGAAGAAAGTAGACACGTTTTTTTTTGCATTATCTATCACTCTCTCTCACTCACTCACTCACTCACCCTCTCACACACACACACACACCCACCCATGTCTCCCCCTCTCCTTCCAGCTGGCCTCTCTTTGACCCATCCCTTTGTATTTCCAGCTGGACTCTCCCTGACTGAGAACACCAGTCTAGAAGATATGATGCAGTCCCTAGCCCCCGCGCTCCTGGCAGAGCTCGCCAAGAAGAAGGGTGCCGCCGCCTCCTCTTCCTCCTCAAAGGGAGGTGCCTCTAGGAAAACTGAAACGGGAATGTCCAAGTCGGGAAGCAAGCTAGGATCTGGAAGGTCAACCAGGAAATCCCCAGCTCCATCCTCTCCCTCCAAATCATCCAGCTCTGCTTCTTCCAAGGTGTGTGTGTGTTTTATGATTTAAATAAAACTGTTAAACACTAGCGTGGACCATAGTGACCTGAACATTAATTTTTTTACATTTTTGTCATTTAGCAGACGCTCTTATCCAGAGCGACTTACAGGAGCAATTAGGGTTAAGTGCCTTGCTCAAGGGCACATCGACAGATTTTTCACCTAGTCGGCTCGGGGATTAGAACCAGCAACCTTTCGTTTACTGGCACAACGCTCTTAACCACTAAAGCTACCTGCCGCCCCCTGTGTTGTCATTGTGGTGAAAGTCCTAAAGGGCTCTTATCTGCTACATTCACACCCAGCTCCCAGAATGCCCAGCTGTGGGCTCCAGCTCTTAACATGGCAATCTACTAACATAACTTAAGCACACCTGTTTTTAACCGCCGTCGTTGATGCAGTAAAAGTCCCATTATGTTTTGGACACTTTTGGTGCAGATGTACTTTGTCACAATGCTAAAAAAATCAGCTTTCAAAGTTTCAAACAAGCCCTACTCTGTGGCAGACTACCAATAGCAATGGAACGTTCACCACCCATTCCCAGTTCGCCTGGCGGGCGGGGTTACTACCTGGCCAGATTTCTCCCAGTATGAACGTCTTCTGGCACAGCGTAAATGGAAAGAATTCCTACCTTTCCAGAGAACCTTCAGAAAAAGCCGTTCCAGGATAACATTACCCTTTTGTCTGCTCCGGGGAAATGGAATAGAGTGTGGCGGCTATTCCGAACAAGGCTTTCTACAAGAACACCGTATTTTCTGCAGGGAGACCCTTCGGGAACTCCCAACTCCTAAAATATGTTGCACGGATCCTGAAAAAAAGTTCCCTACGCGAGGATTATCCAGCGGAGGTGACGGAGACCTCCCTGACCAACTGGCTGGAACGCACAGCTGTGACTAATTCATGGTACCGTTCAACCATCACTCGCTGTCTGTGGGACTCGGCGAGAAACAGGACAGAGCAAGGTATGCAGGGAGAAATTGGCATACCTATGGCAACATCGCAAGTCTTAAGTGTGATTTTTATTTTATTTTTTCTCGTTAGGAGTGACTGCTTTTCTGACATTCTTCTGTTTCTTTCATCATTGAAACTGTCAATCAATCACATGTATTTTATATAAGCCCTTTTTTCATCAGGCAGACGTCAAAGTGCTATACAGAAACCCAGCCTAAAACCCCAAACAGCAAGCAATGCAGATGTAGAAGCTCCCTAGAAAGACTCCCTAGAAAGGCAGGAACCTAGGAAGAAACCTAGAGAGGAGCCAGGCTCTGAGGGGTGGTCAGTCCTCTTCTGGCTGTGCCGGCTGGAGATTATAACAGTACATGGCCATTAAGGCCAGATTATTCTCTAAGATGTTCAAACGTTCATAGATGACCAGCAGGGTCAAATAATAATCACAGTGGTTGTAGAGGGTGCAAAAGGTCAGCAACTCCAGGAGTGAATGTCAGTTGGCTTTTCATAGCCGGGAAACTGTCCAACCGTCGTCTCAGGTTCAATAATGGACTAGTACATTTAGACTAAGTACTAACAAACTACTTCCCCCTCTCCTTCCTCTACTTCCTCTCCTCTCCTCCTGGGTTCTTCAACACAGTGGAGACAATATAAAAGCACTTACAGTTCAAAATGTCTCTTCTCAGGCTAAGAAGAAGGGAGCCCAAGGGACCTCAGCTCTGTTAAGACTGAAGCATGTCCCCAACACGTAGCTCACTAACAATACCTCTCTCTCTCCCTCTTCTTTCTTTCTTTCTTTCTTTCTCACTTTCTTTCTCTCGCTTTAACTCTCCTCTTTCTCTCCTTTCTCTCTCACCTCATCTCTCACCTCCTCCTCTCTTCGTTCTCTCACCATCTCTCTCTCTCTCTCTCTCTCTCTCTCTCTCTCTCTCCTCCTGTCTTCTTTAGACTAAGAGGAAGGGAGCCCCAGGGACGTCAGCTCTGTTAAGACTGATTAATATCCCCCTCCACACTGCTCATGATGAGGTGGTGAAGGCTGTAGAACCCTTCGGAAAGATCAACAACGTCATCCTGCTCAAGGCCATACAGCAGGTATATTATTATATTACCAGTCCCAGTACATATTATTATATTACCAGTCCCAGTACATATTATTATATTACCAGTCCCAGTACATATTATTATATTATTATATTACCAGTCCCAGTACATATTATTATATTATTATATTACCAGTCCCAGTACATATTATTATATTACCAGTCCCAGTACATATTATTATATTACCAGTCCCAGTACATATTATTATATTATTATTACCAGTCCCAGTACATATTATTATATTATTATATTACCAGTCCCAGTACATATTATTATATTATTATATTACCAGTCCCAGTACATATTATTATATTATTATATTACCAGTCCCAGTACATATTATTATATTATATTACCAGTCCCAGTACATATTATTATATATACCAGTCCCAGTACATATTATTATTATTACCAGTCCCAGTACTATTATTGTATTAACCAGTCCCAGTACATATTTTTATATTACCAGTCCCAGTACATATTATTATATTATTATCATTACCAGTCCCAGTACCATATTATTATTTATTTATATACCAGTCCCAGTACATATTATTATATTACCAGTCCCAGTTCATATTATTATATACCAGTCCCAGTACATATTATTATATACCATCCCAGACATATTAGTTATATTATTATATTACCAGTCCCAGTACATATTATTATATGCCAGTCCCAGTACATATTATTATATTATTATATTACCAGTCCCAGTACATATTATTATATTACCAGTCCCAGTACATATTATTATATTATTATATTACCAGTCCCAGTACATATTATTATATTATATTACCAGTGCTTCACTTTATTTTTTTATCTTTCAATGTAGTGTTTCCCAAATCTCGGAGTACCACCAAACCATTCCACATAGTTTTTCCTATAGTTCAAGTTCAATGTAGAACTACTGAATTTGAATTTTATATATATCATTCAAACAGACAGCACCTACTAGCCAAATCATATATTTTTTAAAATTTTACTCAAGTTCATACACCAGTCCCCGCCCCCGCATCATGTCTAAATGATACACGGGGAATATATGAACACCAGTCTTTCCCCTTGTTGATGACCCCCCCAGCGCCCCATCATGTCTAACCAGTCTTTCCCCTTGTTGATGACCCCCCCAGCGCCCCATCATGTCTAACACCAGTCTTTCCTCCACTTCTTGAGGACCCCCAGCGCCCCATCATTCTAACCAGTCTTTCGCCCTTTGTGATGACGACCCCCCCGCCCCATCATGTCTAACCAGTCTTTCCCCTTGTTGATGACCCCCCCAGCGCCCCATCATGTCTAACCAGTCTTTCCCCTTGTTGATGACCCCCCAGCGGCCCCATCATGTGAACCAGCTCTTTCCACCTTTGTTGATGACCCCCAGCGCCCCATCATGTCTAACCAGTCTTTCCCCTTGTTGATGACCCCCAGCGCCCCATCATGTCTAACCAGTCTTTCCCCTTGTTGATGACCCCC
>LR778291.1:31350136-31382636 GCA_902810595.1 Coregonus sp. 'balchen'
AGAAAAAAAAAAAATTTAAGGAGAGAGCAGATTTATTACCTAATATTTAAACCCTGTATCTTTTCTCCCTTTCTCCTTTGATGTATTCTTTCTATTGCTTCTCGTCTGTTCTCTTCTTCGTGTCTGTTTAGTCCGTTCCCGTTGTCGTTGTCCGTCTGAGTTGTCCGTGTCTGTCTATTCTGTCTGTTTCTCTTCTGTTCTCTCTCTCTGTTCTATATATCTTATCTCTCCCTGTATCTTCTCTTCCTTCTTCTCTCTCTCTCTCTAGCCTACTCCTCGTTCTTTCTTCTCTCTCTATGTCTTCTCTCTTTTCTTCGCTCTCTTCTTCTCTCTCTCTTCTACTCCGTCTTCTCTTCTCCTCTTCTCTCTCTTCTCTCTCTCTCTTTTCTCCCCTTCTCTCTCCTCCCCCTCTCCTCCTCTTCTCCAGCATAAAACTAACTTGTTTGACATCAATGCATTATTTACAGTAACCTTTATGCTGTTAGTGTGTGAAAGATGAATTCCAATGGACATCTCAGAGATCTTGAAACTGACAACGTTCTTAGCGTGTGAATGACACAGTTCAATCAACAAGCTGGTCAGATGGGGGGATGTTAAAACAAGCTGGTCAGATGGGGGGGGGATGTTAAAACAAGCTGGTCAGATGGGGGGATGTTAAAACAAGCTGGTCAGATGGGGGGATGTTAAAACAAGCTGGTCAGATGGGGGGATGTTAAAACAAGCTGGTCAGATGGGTGGATGTTAAAAACAAGTGGTCTAATTGCTAGGGTGTTTACATTAGCAGCACACAAGCTGGTGTGGTGTGGGGTGTTGTTTTTGTGTGTGTGTCGTGTGTGTGGGTGTGTGTGTGTGGTGTATGTCTGTTGTCTGTATGTTGTCTGTCTTTCTGTCGTTGTTGTGCTGTATGTGTTTTGTCTGCTGTCTGTATGTCTGTCTGTCTGTTTTTTGTTTTGTCGTCTGTTGTCTGTCTGTATGTCTGTTGGGATGTTTGTGGGGTGTGAAAAGTGGGTGTGGGGTGAGGTGGTGTTTGGTGTGGGGGTGTGTTGGTGGTGTGGGGGGTGTGTGGTGTGTATGTATGGGTGGTGTTGTGTGTGTGGGGGGATGTGGGTGTGTGGGTGTATGGGTGGTGTGTTATGTGGGGTGGGGGTGTGTGGGTAATTTTGCTTGTGTGGGTTTTGGGTGGGGGGGGTGTGTGTGTGTGTGGGGTGTGTGGGGTTGTGTGTGTGTGGTGTGTCGTGGTGTGTGTGTGTGTGTGTGTGTCTGTGTGTGTGTGTGTGTGTGGTGTGTGTGGTGTGTTGTGTGTGTGTGGTGTGTGTCTGTGTGTGTGTGTGGGGTGTGTGTGTGTTTTGTTGCTGTCTGTTTGTGTGGTGTCTGTGTGTGTGTGTGTGTGTGTGTGTGTGTGTGTGTGTGTTATCGCACCTGAAAAGGCCTTACCTGATAAACTACATCTGTTGAGAGCAATGACTGACCCTGCCAACCTTCAAAACCTTGGGGCACGCACACACACACACACACACACGCACTCACACACACACACACACACACAAAGAGCTTGGTTTTACTACATTTTATTTTTCACCGTCACAATGGCGGTGTGTAAATAAAGAAACGATAACATTTAATAGTAAATAAATAAAAGTCTGAAGCAAAGCCCAGATTAGTGAGGTGTTTTGAATGGCTTAGAGATAATTATAGAAGTGAATTAAGTGGCCCCTAGATGATGATCTTACGTCAGTTTTGTATTCAATCCTCTAATAGTTTAAGGTTATGACTGGGGACCTGTACTGATCCTAGATCCGCCTCTAAGGATAACTTCTACCTGGAGTGATAATGACCTATCCCTGGATACTCGCTGAGTGGTTTGTCTGGTCCTTTATGATGGGAGAGTAATGGTGTGTGTGTGTGTGAGTGTGTGGTGTGTGTGTGTGTGTGTGTGTGTGTGTGAGTGTGTGTGTGTGTGTGTGTGATAACAACAATAACAACAATAAACAGGTCTATTAAACCCCATTGTTTACATAATGTAAAACTATAAACGCATTTTACACCTAATTATCTGTGTGAAAACAAACAAGGTGGAATGTTGAATTACGGAATGGAAAAAGCTATATAATTTAACGAGAGGTGCACTAATGAGATGTTAGATAGGTTTAGTCATGTTACCTTACACCCCCCCCCCCCCCCATGTTAGATAGGTTTGGTCATGTTACCTTACACCCCCACACGGAAGGTGGGGGGGGGTAAGACATAGTCTAGGTCTGTTAGGTATGGAAGGTGGGGGGGGAAGACATAGTCTAGGTCTGTTAGGTATGGAAGGTGGGGGGGTAAGACATAGTCTAGGTCTGTTAGGTATGGAAGGGTGGGGGTAAGATAGTCGGGTTAGGTAGGAAGGTGGGGGGGGGGGGGTAAGACATAGTCTAGGTCTGTTAGGTATGGAAGGTGGGGGGGGGTAAGACATAGTCTAGGTCTGTTAGGTATGGAAGGTGGGGGGGTGGGAAGACATAGTCTAGGTCTGTTAGTTATGGAAGGTGGGGGGGGTAAGACATAGTCCAGGTCTGTTAGGTATGGAAGGTGGGGGGGGGTTAGGGTAAGACATAGTCTAGGTCTGTTAGGTATGGAAGGTGGGGGGGGTAAGACATAGTCTAGGTCTGTTAGGTATGGAAGGTGGGGGGGGGGTTAAGACATAGTCTAGGTCTGTTAGGTATGGAAGGTGGGGGGTAAAAAGGGTTTAAATGGGGGGGTAAGACATAGTCTAGGTCTGTTAGGTATGGAAGGTGGGGGGGGGGGGGGGTGGGTAAGACATAGTCTAGGTCTGTTAGGTATGGAAGGGGGGGGTGTAAGACATAGTCTAGGTCTGTTAGGTATGGAAGGTGGGGGGGAGGTAAGACATAGTCTAGGTCTGTAGATGGAAGGTGGGGGGGGTAAGACATAGTCTAGGTCTGTTAGGTATGGAAGGTGGGGGGGGGGGGGGGGTAAGACATAGTTAGGTTTGTTAGGTATGGAAGGTGGGGGGGGGTAGACATAGGTAGGTCTGTTAGGTATGGAAGGGGGGGGGGTAAGACATAGTCTAGGTCTGTTAGGTATGGAAGGTGGGGGGGGTAAGACATAGTCTAGGTATGTTAGGTATGGAAGGTGGGGGGGGGGTAAGACATAGTCTAGGTCTGTTAGGTATGGAAGGTGGGGGGTAAGACATAGTCTAGGTCTGTTAGGTATGGAAGGTGGGGGGGGTAAGACATAGTCTAGGTCTGTTAGGTATGGAAGGTGGGGGGGTAAGACATAGTCTAGGTCTGTTAGGTATGGAAGGTGGGGGGGGGGGTAAGACATAGTCTAGGTCTGTTAGGTATGGAAGGTGGGGGGGTAAGACATAGTCTAGGTCTGTTAGGTTTTGGAAGGTGGGGGGGGGGTAAGACATAGTCTAGGTCTGTTAGGTATGGAAGGTGGGGTGGGTAAGACATAGTCTAGGTCTGTTAGGTATGGAAGGTGGGGGGGGGGTAGTAAGACATAGTTAGGTCTGTTAGGTATGGAAGGTGGGGGGGGGGGTAAGACATAGTCTAGGGTATGGCTGGGGGGTTTAGGAATATTGAGGTATGTAAGGGGGGGGTAAGACATAGTCTAGGTCTGTTAGGTATGGAAGGTGGGGGGGGGTAAGACAGTCTAGGTCTGTTAGGTATGGAAGGTGGGGGGGGGGGGGGTAAGACATAGTCTAGGTCTGTTAGGTATGGAAGGTGGGGGGGTAAGACATAGTCTAGGTTGTTAGGTATGGAGGTGGGGGGGGTTAAGACATAGTCTAGGTCTGTTAGGTATGGAAGTGGGGGGGGTGGGGGGGTAAGACATAGCCTAGGTCTGTTAGGTATGGAAGGTGGGGGGGTAAGACATAGTCTAGGTCTGTTAGGTATGGAAGGTGGGGGGGGGGGGTGGTAAGACATAGTCTAGGTCTGTTTTGGTATGGAAGGTGGGGGGGGGTAGAATAGTCTAGGTCTGTAGCTATGGAAGGTGGGGGGGTAAGACATAGTCTAGGTCTGTTAGGTATGGAAGGTGGGGGGAAGAGTAGGTGAGTGGAAGGTGGGGGGTAAGAATAGTCAGGTCTGTTAGGTATGGAAGGTGGGGGGGGGTAAGAAAGCTAGGTCTGTTGTGTTAGGGTAAGGTTGGAAGGTGGGGGGGGGTAAGACATAGTCTAGGTCTGTTAGGTAGGAGGGGGGGGGGTAAGACATAGTCTAGGTCTGTTAGGTATGGAAGGTGGGGGGGGTAAGACATAGTCTAGGTCTGTTAGGTATGGAAGGTGGGGGGTTGGGCGTTAGGTTAAGGGGGGGGTAAGACATAGTCTAGGTTGTTAGGTATGGAAGGTGGGGGGGTAAGACATAGTCTAGGTCTGTTAGGTATGGAAGGTGGGGGGGAAGACATAGTCTACGTCTGTTAGGTATGGAGGGGGGTGGGGGGTAAGACATAGTCTAGGTCTGTTAGGTATGGAAGGTGGGGGGGGGTTAAGAATAGTCTAGGTCTGTTGGTATGGAAGGTGGGGGGGTTTAATAGAGGGGTAGTAAGGTGGGGGAAGACATAGTCTAGTCTGTTAGGTATGGAAGGTGGGGGATAAGACATAGTCTAGGTCTGTTAGGTATGGAAGGTGGGGGGGGTTAAGACATAGTCTAGGTCTGTTGGTATGGAGGTGGGGGGTTAAAACATAGTCTAGGTCTGTTAGGTATGGAAGGTGGGGGGGGGTAATAAGAAATAGTCTATGTCTGTTAGGTATGGAAGGTGGGGGGTAAGAAATAGTCTAGGTCTGTTAGGTATGGAAGGTGGGGGGGTAAGACATAGTCTAGGTCTGTTAGGTATGGAAGGTGGGGGGGTAAGACTTAGTCTAGGTCTGTTAGGTATGGAAGGGGGGGGGGTAAGACATAGTCTAGGTCTGTTAGGTATGGAAGGTGGGGGGGGGGGAAGAATAGCTAGGTCGTTAGGTATGAGGGGGGGGGTAAGACATAGACTAGGTCTGTTAGGTATGGAAGGTGGGGGGGGGGGGTGGTAAGACATAGTCTAGGTCTGTTAGGTATGGAAGGGGGGGGGGTAAGACATAGCCTAGGTCTGTTAGGTATGGAAGGTGGGGGGGGGTAAGACATAGCCTAGGTGTTAGGTATGGAAGGTAGGGGGGTAAGACATAGTCTAGGTTTTAGTTTTGGAAGGTGGGGGGGGAAGACAGTCTAGGGTTATTAGTATGGAAGGGGGGGTAAGAAATAGCCTAGGTTGTTAGGTAGGAAGGTGGGGGGGGGTAAGACATAGTCTAGGTCTGTTAGTTTTGGAAGGTGGGGGGTTAAGACGTCTAGGTTGTTAGGTATGGAAGGTGGGGGGGAAGAATATCAGGTCTGTTTGGATGAAGGTGGGGGGGGGGTTAATACATAGTCTAGGTCTGTTAGGTATGGGAAGGTGGGGGGGGGGGTAAGACATAGTCTGGGTCTGTTAGGTATGGAAGGTGAGGGGGGGAAAGACATGTCTAGGTCTGTAGGTATGGGAAAGGTGGGGGGGGTAAAAATATAGTCTAGGTCTGTTGGTATGGAAGGTGGGGGGTAAGACATAGTCTAGGTCTGTTAGGTATGGAAGGTGGGGGGTTTGTTAAGACATGTCCAGGTCTGTTAGGTATGGAAGGGGGGGGGGGTAAGATATAGTCTAGGTCTGTAGGTATGGAAGGTGGGGGTAAGACATAGTCAGGTCTGTTAGGTATGGAAGGTGGGGGGTTTAAGGGCATGTCTAGGTCTGGTAGGTATGGAAGGTGGGGGGGGTTTAGACATAGTCTAGGTCTGTTTGGTATGGAAAAGGGGGGGGGGGAGACATAGTTAGGTCGGGTTGGTATGGAAGGGGGGGTAAGACATTTGTCTAGGTTTTTTGTTATGGAAGGTGGGGGGGGTAAGACATAGTCTAGGTCGTTAGGTATAAAAAGGTGGGGGTAAGGTAAGACATAGTCTAGGTCTGTTAGGTATGGAAGGTGGGGGGGTAAGAATAGTCTAGGTATGTTAGGTATGGGAAAGTGGGGGGGTTTAAAACATAGTCTAGGTCTGTTAGGTATGGAAGGTGGGGGGGGGGGTAAGACATAGTCTAGGTCTGTTAGGTATGGAAGTGGGGGGGGGGTTTAAAACACAGTCTAGGTCTGTTAGGTATGGAAGGTGGGGGAAAAACATAGTCTAGGTCGTTAGGTATGAAAGTTGGGGGGGGGGTAAGACATGTCTAGGTCTGTTAGTATGAAAAGGGGGGGGGGGGGGGAAGACATAGTCTAGGTCTGTTAGTTATGGAAGGTGGGGGGTAAGAATAGTCTAGGTATGTTAGGTTTGGAAGGGTGGGGGGGTAAGGGCATAGTCTAGGTTGTTTGTTAAAAGGTGGGGGGGGTAAGAAAATAGTCTAGGTCTGTTAGGTATGGGAAAGGGGGGGGGTTAAGACATAGTCTAGTCTGTTAGGTATGGAAGGTGGGGGGGTTTAAGGAAATAGTCTAGGTCTGTTAGGTATGGGGAAAGGGGAGTGTGGGGTAAGACATAGTCCAGGTCTGTTAGGTATGGAAGGTGGGGGGGGGGGTTAAGACATAGTCTAGGTTTTGTTGGTATGGAAGGTGGGGGGGGTTAAGACATAGTCTAGGTCTGTTAGGTTTTGGAAGGTGGGGGGGTAAGACATAGTCTAGGTCTGTTAGGTATGGAAAAGGGGGGGGGGGAAGAATAGTCTTTGTTCTGTTAGGTATGGAAGGTGGGGGGGAAGGGTAGTTAGGTCTCATAGGGTAGGGAAGAGGGGGGGGGGGATAAGACATAGTCCAGGTGTTAGGTTGGAAAGTGGGGGGGGTAGACATAGTCTAGGGTCTGTTAGTTATGGAAGGTGGGGGGGTAAGACAGTCTAGGTTGTTAGGTTGGAAGGTGGGGGGGGGGTTAAGAAAATAGTTAGGATGTTAGGTATGGAAGGTGGGGGGGGTAAGACTATCCTAGGTCTGTTAGGTATGGAAGGTGGGAGGGGGGGTAAAGACATAGTCTGGTCTGTTAGGATGGAAGGTGGGGGGGGGGTAAGACCATAGTCTAGGTCTGTTAGGTATGGAAGGTGAGGGGGGGTGGTAATAATAGTCAGGTCTGTTAGGTATGGAGGTGGGGGGGTAAAAACATAGTCTAGGTCTGTAGGTATGGAAAGTGGGGGGGGGAGGGGTAAGACATAGTCTAGGTCTGTTAGGTATGGAAGGTGGGGGGGGGGTAAGACATAGTCTAGGTCTGTAGTTATGGAGGTGGGGGGTAAGACAGTCTAGGTCTGTAGGGTGGAGTGGGGGGTTTAAGGGCATAGTCAGGTATGTTAGGTATGGAAAGTGGGGGGGTAAGACATAGTCTAGGTCTGTTAGTTATGGAAGGTGGGGGGGTAAGACAGTCTAGGTCTGTTAGGTGTGGAAGGTGGGGGGGGGGTTAAGACATAGTTAGGATGTTAGGTATGGAAGGTGGGGGGGTAAGGAAAATCCTGGTCTGTTAGGTATGGAAGGTGGGAGGGGGGGTTTAAAACATGTCTAGGTTGTTAGGGATGGAAGGTGGGGGGGGGTAAAGACATAGCCTAGGTCTGTTAGGTATGGAAGGTGGGGGGTAAGACAAGTCTAGGCGTTGGTTGGAAGGGGTAAGGGGGTAAATAGTCTAGGTCTGTTAGGTATGGAAGGTGGGGGGGGAAGACATAGTCACATTCTGTAGGTATGGAGGGTGGGGGGGTAAGAATAGTTTGGCTGTTGGTATGGAAGGGGGGGGGGGGTAAGACATAGTCTAGGTCTGTTAGGTATGGAAGGTGGGGGGGGTTAGACATAGTCTATGTCTGTTAGGTATGGAAGGTGGGGGGTAAGAAAAGTCTATGTCTGTTAGTATGAAGGGGGGGGTAAGAAAAGTTAGGTTTGTTAGGTATGAAGGGGGGGGGGGTTAAAGACATAGTTAGGTTGTTAGGAATGGAAGGTGGGGGGTAAGACATAGTTAGGTCTGGTAGGTATGGAGGTGGGGGTAAGACTTAGTCTAGGTGTGTTAGGTATGGAAGGTGGGGGGGGGTTTAAAACATAGCCTAGGTCTGTTAGGTAGGGAAGGTGGGGGGGGTAAGACATAGCCTAGGTCTGTTGGTATGGAAGGTGGGGGGGAGAGAATAGGTCGTTAGGTATGGAGTGGGGGGGGGGTAGACATAGTTAGGTCTGTTAGGTATGGAAGGTGGGGGGGGGGGAAGACATAGCCTAGGTTGTTAGGTAGGAAGGTGGGGGGGGGTAAGACATAGCCTAGGTCTGTTAGGTATGGAAGGTTGGGGGGAAGACATAGTCTAGGTCTGTTAGTTATTTGGGAAAGGGGGGGGGTAAGACAGTCTAGTCTATTGTATGGAAGGTGGGGGGTAAGACATAGTCTAGGTCTGTTAGTTATGGAAGGTGGGGGGTTTAAAACTGTCTAGGTCGTTAGGTATGGGAAAGGGGGGGGGGTAAGACATAGTCTAGGTCTGTTAGGTATGGAAGGTGGGGGGGGGGTAAAATAGTCTAGGGCTGTTAGGTATGGAAGGTGGGGGGGGGTAAGACTAGTCTGGTTCTGTTAGGTATGGAAGGTGAGTGTGGGGTAAGACATAGTCTAGGTCTGGTAGGTATGGAAGGTGGGGGGGTAAGATATAGTCTAGGTCTGTTAGGTATGGAAGGTGGGGGGTAAGACATAGTCTAGGTCTGTTAGGTATGGAAGGTGGGGGGGGTAAGACAAGTCCAGATCTGTTAGGTATGGAAGGTGGGGGGGGGGTAAGATATAGTTAGGTCTGTTAGGTATGGAAGGTGGGGGTTTAAAACCCTAGTTAGGTTGTTAGGATGGAAGGTGGGGGATAAGACATAGTCTAGGTCTGTTAGGTATGGAAGGTGGGGGGGTGAGGGCATAGTCTAGGTCTGTTAGGTATGGAAGGGGGGGGGGGGTTTAAAACATAGTCTAGGTCTGTTAGGTTTTGGAAGGGTGGGGGGTAAGACATAGTCTAGGTCTGTTAGGTATGGAAGTTTGGGGGGGGGTTAAGACACAGTCTAGGTCTGTTAGGTATGGAAGGTGGGGGGGGGTAAGAATAGTCTGGCTGTTAGGTATGGAAGGGGGGGGGGGGTAAGACATAGTCTAGGTCTGTTAGGTATGGAAGGTGGGGGGGGGGTAAGGGCTGTCTAGGTCTGTTAGGTATGGAAGGTGGGGGGTAAGACATAGTCTAGGTATGTTAGGTTTTGGGAAAGGGGGGGGGGGTAAGACATAGTCTAGGTCTGTTAGGTTTTAAAAAGGTGGGGGGTAAGACATGTCTAGGTCTTTAGGAGGAAGGTGGGGGGGGTAAAGACATAGTCTAGGTCTTTTTAGGTATGGAAGTGGGGGGGAAGAATAGTCTAGGTCTGTTAGGTATGGAAGGGGAGTGTGGGGTAGAACATAGTCCAGGTCTGTTAGGTATGGAAGGTGGGGGGGGGGTTAAGAATAGTCTAGGGCTGTTAGGTATGGAAGGTGGGGGGGGTAAAAGACAGTAGTTTTAGGTTTTGTTAGTTATGGAAGGTGGGGGGGTAAGACATAGTCCAGTCTGTTAGGTTTTGGAAGGTGAGGGGGGGTAAAACATAGTCTAGGTTGTTTGGTATGGAAGGTGGGGGGGGTATAGACATCTAGGTCTGTTAGGTGTGGAGGGGGGGGGTAAGACATGTCTAGGTATGTTTGGTAGGAAGGTTGGGGGTAAGACAATCTAGGTCTGTTAGGTATGGAAGGTGGGGGGGGGGGGTAAGACATAGTCTAGGTCTGTTTTGGTATGGAAGGTGGGGGGGGTACGACATAGCCTAGGTCTGTTAGGTATGGAAGGTGGGGGGGTAAGACATAGTCTAGGTCTGTTAGGTATGGAAGGTGAGGGGGGGTAAGACATAGTCTAGGTCTGTTAGGTATGGAAGGTGGGGGGGGAAAGACATAGTCTAGGTCTGTTAGTTATGGAAGGTGGGGGGGGAAGACATAGTCTAGGTCTGTAGGTTTTGGGAAAATGGGGGGGGGGAGGGGTAAGACATAGTTAGGTCTGTTAGGTATGGAAGGTGGGGGTTTTTGTAAGACTATAGTCTAGGTCTGTTAGGTATGGAAGGGGGGGGGGTTAAGACAGTCTAGGTTGTTAGGTGTGGAGGTGGGGGGGTAAGACATAGTCTAGGTTGGTAGGGATGGAAAGGGGGGGGGGTAAGACATAGTTAGGTCTGTTAGGTTTTGGAAGGTGGGGGGGGGTAAGACATAGTCTAGGTATGTTAGGTATGGAAGGTGGGGGGGTAAAATATCCTAGGTCGTTAGGTATGGAAGGTGGGAGGGGGTAAGACATAGTCAGGTCTGTTAGGTATGGAAGGTGGGGGGGGGGAGGGAAAGCCAGGTCGTTTGGTAGGAAAGGGGGGGGGGTAAGACATAGTCTAGGTCTGTTAGGTATGGGAAGGTGAGGGGGGGGTAAGACATGTCTAGGTCGTTGGTATGGAAGGTGGGGGGGAAGACATAGTTCTAGGTCTGGTAGTTATGGAAGGTGGGGGGTTAATGTAAGACTAGTCAGGTCTGTTTGGTATGGAAAGGGGGGGGGGGGGGGGTAAGACATAGTCTAGGTCTGTTAGGTATGGAAGGGTGGGGGGGTAAAGACATGTCTAGGTCTGTTAGGTATGGAAGGTGGGGGGGGGTGGTAAGACATAGTCTAGGTTGGGTTTGGTATGGAAGGTGGGGGGTTAAGACATAGTCAGGTCTGTTAGGTTGGAAGGTGGGGGGGTAAACATAGTCTAGGTCGTTGTAATGGAAGGTGGGGGGGGTAAGACATAGGCTAGGTTGTTAGGTATGGAAGGGGGGGGGGAGTGTGGGTTACAAATAAGACATAGTCTAGGTCTGTTAGGTATGGAAGGTTGGGGTATAAAACAAGTCTAGGTCTGTTTGATGGAAGGGGGTGGGGGGGGTAAGGAAAAAGTCTAGGTCTGTTTGGTATGGAAGGTGGGGGGGTAAGACATAGTTAGGTCTGTTAGTTATGGAAGGTGGGGGGGGGTAAGACAGTCAGGTCTGTTAGGTTGGAAGGTGGAGGGTAAGACATAGTCTAGGTCTGTTAGGTATGGAAGGTGGGGGGGGGTAAAGACATAGTCTAGGTCTTTTAGGTATGGAAGGTGGGGGGGGGGGTAGACATAGCAGGTCGTTAGGTATGGAAGGTGGGGGGGGGGGGGGAAAAGGACATAGTCCAGGTTTCTTTTAGGTATGGAAGGTGGGGGGGGTAAGACATAGTCTGTTCTGTTAGGTATGGAAGGTGGGGGGTGAGACATAGTTGGTCGTTAGGTATGGAAAGGTGGGGGGGGGGGGGGTAAGGTTTTAAGACATGGTCTAGGTCTGTTAGGTAGGGAAGGTGGGGGGTAAAAACATAGTCTAGGTCTGTTAGGTGGGGGGGGGGGGGGGGGGTAAAACATAGTTAGGTCGTTAGGTATGGAAGGTGGGGGGGTGGGGGGGGGGGGGAAAACATAGTCTGGGGTCTTTTAGGTATGGAAGGTGGGGGGTAAGACTAGTCTAAGTATGTTAGGTATGGAAGGTACCTTCGAGTATGCTCCGAGCACGCAAATTGAAACACGGGAGGGTCAGAGTGCAAATCAAAGTATGCGAAACGGAGTATGGAGGTACCTTATTGAATGCATAGTTCCTTTTGTACATATTTTGAAGCATGCATCGATTGCACACTTCAATTGAAAGTATGCACAGGAATATGACGCAACCACATAAAATAAAATTAAACAACATTTCTTGAACTCAATTGCTGTCCATTATTTGAGCTGAAGCTAAATAAAATACACTGTAACTTGGGAATGAAACGTTGCCCATTTCACATCTCACATATGTTGCCTGACTACAATATTTGATCTTGATACGTTAATAAATACATGCTGGGTTAATATAGGCATGTTTACCTGCCTACAATACACACTGTAGTGTAGTAAGTCAATAGAGCTAACTGGCTAGCAACTGCTGTTAGCGAGCTAGCCAGATATAGCCACAAAAGTTAGTTGTTAGTTAACTACCCATTAAGAATTGAGATCTACCATTACATGAGGGTATTATAGGGAATAGAAAGCAAAAATATATAAGAGAGATAATACAGCGACTAACGATATCTCTGTCGCATCTTCTCTCTAGTAAATCTCTCTTCCTCTCTCTCTCTGTATCTCTCTCTCTCTCTCTCTCTCTCTCTCTCTAGCTCTCTCTCATCTCATCTCTCTCGTTCCTTACCTCCCTCTCACCCCTTGTACCACCAGTTTAACGGGGCCCTCCCAGTATGGAGCAGTTAGGTTTGTGATCTACCACAAACGAGCAGACGCTGTTACATTACCTACATACCTACCGCAGAGTCTGAGAGAGAGAGAGAGAGAGAGAGAAAGACAGAGGGAACAGTTTATATAGCTGTCTAAGCTATGCTGTCAGGTCAGAAGGTCCACCTACTAGAACAGAACAGGAAACCAACGCCCTTGAAACTCTCAAAAGACTACTCACTCAGACACACACGCACGCACGCACACACGCACACACACACGCACACGCACACACACACACTCTATCCCTCCGTCTGTCCGTCTACCATGAGCATATCCTGTGTTTCTCTCATTGACAGGATGTCCGGGAGGTCAGGGTTAAAGGTCAGGGTTAAAGGGTTAAGGTTTCAGAAACCCCCCAAAACGCCCTGAAACCTCTTTTTGATGTGTGACTGTGGGACTCATAACTTTACCCTGTCTCATACTGTAGGTCTGTGTTCTAGAATACGCAGCAGAACAATGGGGCGTGTTCTAGAACACACCAAAAACAATGAAAGTCTTTGTTGTGGGTGGCCATTTTTCTTGCTGTCTATCCCTAGTGTCCTTCACCTTGGGTTTAAGCACTTGACGTAAAGAGAGGGAGAGAGGGGAGAGAGAGGGGGAGGATAGATTGATAGAAAGAGAGAGGAGAGAGAGAGTAAAGAGAAACAGAGAGAGAGAAGGACCAAGAAAGAGAGAGAGAGAGAGAAAGAGAGATAGCATACGGTTTAAATTGTTGTCTTTTCATAGCGGCCTTCATAATGTAGTTTTTTTTAGTACTTCATTCTCCTCTACCCCCCCTCTCTGACGTAGTTTCAGTGCTAACAGCAGTAACCTATTAACAGCTATTAACAGCAAATCAAGTCAAATCAAAGTTTATTGGTTGCGTACACAGGTTTGCAGATGTTATCGCAGCAGTAATATCTAGCAATACAATAACAATACACACATGTATTTTTTTAAAATCAGAATAAGCAATATTTATAAATATACACCGAACAAAAATATAAACGCAACATGTAAAGTGTTGCTCCCATGTTTCATGAGCTGAAAGAAAATATCCCAGAAATTGTCCATATGCACAAAAAGCTTATTTCTCTCAAATTTGTTTACATCCCTGTCAGTGAGCATTTCTCCTTTGCCAAGATAATCCATCCACATGACAGGTGTTGCATATCAAGAAGCTGATTAAACAGCATAATCGTTACACGGATGCACTTTGTGCTGGGGACAATAAAAGGCCACTCTAAAATGTGCAATTTTGACACACATCACGATGCCACAGATGTCTCAAGTTTTGAGGGAGCGTGCGATTGGCGCGCTGACTGCAGGGATGTCCACCAGAGCTGTTGCCAGATAATTTAATGTTCATTTCTCTACCATAAGCCGCCTCCAACGTTGCATTAGAGAATTTGGCAGTATGTCCAACCAGCCTCACTTCGTAGACCACGTGTATGGCGTCGTGTGGGCGAGCGGTTTGCTGATGTCAGTGCTGTCAACAGAGTGCCCCATGGTGGGGTTATGGTATGGGCAGGTATAAGCTACGGACAACGAACACAATTGCATTTTATCGATGGCAATTCGAATGCACAGAAATACCGTGACGAGATCCTGAGGCCCATTGTCGTGCAATTCATCTGCCCACATCACCTCATGTTTCAGCATGATAATGCACGGCCCCATGTCGCAAGGCTCTGTACACAATTCCTGGAAGCTGAAAATGTCCCAGTTCTTCCATGGCCTGCATACTCACCAGACATGTCACCCATTGAGCATGTTTGGGATGCTCTGGATCGACGTGCACGACAGTGTGTTCCAGTTCCCGCCAATATCCAGCAACTTCGCACAGCCATTGAAGAGGAGTGGGACAACATTCCACAGGCCACAATCAACAGCCTGATCAACTCTGTGAAGGAGATGTGTCTCGCTGCATGTAGCAAATGGTGGTCACACCAGATACTGACTGGTTTTCTGATCCACACCCCTACCTTTTTTTAAGGTATCTATGACCAACAGATGCATATCTATATTCCCAGATTAGGGCTTAATGAATTTATTTCAATTGACTGATTTCATTACATGAACTGTAACTATCTAAAATCTTTTTAAATTGTTGCATGTTGCGTTTATACTTTTGTTTAGTATAAATATATATATGAGTTATGCGTTCCGAGACATGCACAACTTGTCGATCCTTGTCACAGATGCTAAAAACTAAAAGAACAGCTCCAGTGGGGATCTCCAGCGATCCCCAACACTGGAAAATTGAGCAATGGAAAAACATCACCTGGTCTGACGAATCCCAGTTCCTGTTGCGTCATGCAGACGACAGAGTCAGGATTTGGCATAAGCGGCACGAGTCCATGGATCCATCTTGCCTGATGTCAACGGTACAGGCTGGTTGCAGTGGTGTAATGGTGCACAGAATGTTTTCCTGACACGTCAGGTCCCCTTGATACCAATTTAGCAACGATTGAACGCCACAGAGTATCTGAACATTGTTGCTGACCAAACCCCATAGAGCAGGGTTCTTCAATTCTGGTCCTGGAGGGCCGAAACACTTTTATTTCTACCTGGTAGTTAATTGCACTCACCTGGTGTCCCAGGTCTGAATTAGCCCCTGATTAGAAGGAGAGGATGAAAAACAGAGGTGTTTCGGCCCTCCAGGACCGGAATTGAAGAACCCTGCCACAGAGTATATTTGGGGTGAGAAAAGGATGTTGGCAGCATGAATGTACCGCGGTCCAATCTTCAGCAACTGCCTAATGCCATCACATCAGCATGGACCAACATCCCTGTGAAATGTTTCCAACACCTCATAGAATCCATGCCCCGAAGAATTAAGGCTGTTCTGGAGGCAAAGGGGGGGGGGGGGTCCGGCCCTGTACTATATTGGTGTACCTAATAAACTGACCACTGTGTGTATCTCTCTCTCTCTCTCTCTCTCTGTATATATATACATATGGTGTGTATGGACAGTATATTAATATAAAAGTAGCAGTAGTTATATTGGATGGTGTGTATAGACATGGACAGTATATGAATATAAAAGGTGTGTAGAGCAGTAGTTATATAGGATGAGCCTTGACTAGAATACAGTATATCCATATGAAGTGGACAGCAGTAGTTCTATAGGATGAGCCTTGACTAGAATACAGTATATCCATATGAAGTGGACAGCAGTAGTTCTATAGGATGAGCCTTGACTAGAATACAGTATATCCATATGAAGTGGACAGCAGTAGTTCTATAGGATGAGCCTTGACTAGAATACAGTATATCCATATGAAGTGGACAGCAGTAGTTCTATAGGATGAGCCTTGACTAGAATACAGTATATCCATATGAAGTGGACAGCAGTAGTGATATAGGATGAACCATGACTAGAATACAGTATATCCATATGAAGTGGACAGCAGTAGTTATATAGGGTGAACCATGACTAGAATACAGTATATCCATATGAAGTGGACAGCAGTAGTTATATAGGGTGAACCATGACTAGAATACAGTATATCCATATGAAGTGGACAGCAGTAGTTCTATAGGATGAGCCTTGACTAGAATACAGTATATCCATATGAAGTGGACAGCAGTAGTTCTATAGGATGAGCCTTGACTAGAATACAGTATATCCATATGAAGTGGACAGCAGTAGTTATATAGGATGAGCCTTGACTAGAATACAGTATATACATATGAAGTGGGTAAAACAGTATGTAAACATTATTAAAGTGTTCAAATAGGGCAGCAGTCTCTAAGGTGAAGGGTAGAGTACATGTCGGTAGCTGGAGAGTAACAGTGTCTAAGGTTCAGGGCAGGGTACTGGGCGGGAGGCCGGCTAGTGGTGTCTGTTTAACAGTCTGATGGCCAACTAGTGATGTCTGTTTAACAGTCTGAGTGCCAACTAGTGGTGTCTGTTTAACAGTCTGATGGCCAACTAGTGGTGTCTGTTTAACAGTCTGATGGCCAACTAGTGATGTCTGTTTAACAGTCTGATGGCCAACTAGTGGTGTCTGTTTAACAGTCTGATGGCCAACTAGTGGTGTCTGTTTAACAGTCTGATGGCCAACTAGTGGTGTCTGTTTAACAGTCTGATGGCCAACTAGTGGTGTCTGTTTAACAGTCTGAGTGCCAACTAGTGATGTCTGTTTAACAGTCTGATGGCCAACTAGTGGTGTCTGTTTAACAGTCTGAGTGCCAACTAGTGGTGTCTGTTTAACAGTCTGATGGCCAACTAGTGGTGTCTGTTTAACAGTCTGAGTGCCAACTAGTGATGTCTGTTTAACAGTCTGATGGCCAACTAGTGGTGTCTGTTTAACAGTCTGAGTGCCAACTAGTGATGTCTGTTTAACAGTCTGATGGCCAACTAGTGGTGTCTGTTTAACAGTCTGATGGCCAACTAGTGGTGTCTGTTTAACAGTCTGAGTGCCAACTAGTGATGTCTGTTTAACAGTCTGATGGCCAACTAGTGATGTCTGTTTAACAGTCTGATGGCCAACTAGTGATGTCTGTTTAACAGTCTGATGGCCAACTAGTGGTGACTGTTTAACAGTCTGAGTGCCAACTAGTGGTGTCTGTTTAACAGTCTGATGGCCAACTAGTGGTGTCTGTTTAACAGTCTGATGGCCAACTAGTGGTGTCTGTTTAACAGTCTGATGGCCAACTAGTGATGTCTGTTTAACAGTCTGATGGCCAACTAGTGGTGTCTGTTTAACAGTCTGATGGCCAACTAGTGGTGTCTGTTTAACAGTCTGAGTGCCAACTAGTGGTGTCTGTTTAACAGTCTGATGGCCAACTAGTGGTGTCTGTTTAACCGTCTGATGGAGATAGAAGCTGCAGCAGAAGTCTATGGTACGACCTGTGGTCGTTAAAGAGATGCCTCTAAAACACATATTATAATGTGTGTGTGTGTGTGTGTGTGTGTGTGTGTGTCTGTGTGTGTGTGTGTGTGTGTGTGGTGTGTGTGTGTGGTGTGTGTTTGTGCATGTGTGCATGTAAAGCGCAGTAATAAACGGAGTTTATTGCTTTAATAATCAGTAACAGAGTCCATTTGAAGATGTGGTGAGTTGGTGGTAATTCCCATGAGCACTTGCTACATGATGGCATAATAACGCTTGGTAATAAATGTTAGACAATGGACAATTATATTGTATTTAAACTATTGGGTAAACAATGGATTGTAAACATGGTTCCTTAAGGCTTTATTTTCATTGTAGATTCTGGTTCTATAGCGTCTGTGAATTCTAATGTTCATGATTAAGTCCGACCCTGTGTTCTATGACATAATCAAGACTAGCTAAACTAATTCACTGTGTTGGATTTAACGGTCCTGTACACACTCAAACTGCACGACTGATGTCCAATGCATCTGACACGACAGTTATAACACTACAGAGAGTCTTGGAGCACAAAGACACACACACACACACACACAGACACACACACACACACACACACACACACCGGGTTTACTGGGTTTACAGACGTGGGAAGGTTTAAAGTTATGACAATATGTGGATAAAAGGAGGACAACCTCGCAAACACTGAAGGTTCTGAGGAACTCCAAAGATTGTTGGTTCAGCACTTGAAAAGCAGGTTACAGATAAAATGTATTAATTTTATTAAATAGTTTCCTTCCAGTGAGAACTCTATAGACCCGGTAGAAAAACCACTATTTGTCCTTCAGAAAATACACAAAAGACCGATGTAGAAAATAAAAAAAGCTTTGAGAAGTTGATAAAAAGCTTTCTTTGAATGGTTGTATTGCAACAATCAATTGGTTTTTATAACTTTCCCACAAAATTCTTAGAATGTTTCATTAATCTGTAAAACCTAGAGCATAACCCTGCGCACCTCGTTTGCTCAGACACTACACAAAGCCCACCAAGACTAGGGTTTGTTATTAGAGCGTGTCACGACTTCTGGGGCGGCAGTTAGCTTAGTGGTTAAGAGCATTGTGCCAGTAACTGAAAGATCGCTGGTTCTAATCCCCCGAGCCGACTAGGTGAAAAATCTGTTGATGTGCCCTTGAGCAAGGCACTTAACCCTAATTGCTCTGGATAAGAGCGTCTGCTAAATGACTTGTTCGGGGCAGGCTTTGGCGTTTCGTCGTCACCACTGCCGCCCCCCAATTATCATCATCACATTTGTCTTGTCTTGTCAATCACACACACCTGGTTCTAATCCCCTCATTAGTCCGTGTATAAGTGTTCCCTCTGCCCCCCTTGTCCTTGTGGGTGATTGTTTGAATGTGAGAGTAGTGTAGCGCGGTGGAGCTACTCGTACCATTTTGTTGCCAGGGTAGATATTTCCCCTGTGCCTATGTATTGTATGGAGATACCGTTACCAGTGTATTGCCAGGGTAGATATTTCCCTGTGCTAGTGTATTGTATGGAGATACCGTTACAGTGTATTGCCAGGGTAGATATTTCCCCCAGTGCCTATGTATTGTATGGAGATACCGTTACAGTGTTTGCCCTGGTAGATATTTCCCCAGTGCCTATGTATTGTATGGAGATACCGTTACAGTGTATTGCAGGGTAGAGAGTTTCCCCTGTGCCTATGTATTGTATGGAGATACCGTACAGTGTATTGCCAGGGTAGATAGTTTCCCCTGTGCCTGTTTCGTTTGTCGCTATTCCAGCGTATTTGGGTCGTGTAACGAAGGAAAAAAAAACTCTGGTATTCGGTGATTATCCCTCCTGCGCACTGACTCCTTCCATCACACTCATCACAGAGCGGTTATCAGGATATGTTATGATGGGTAGTCATTATCAAAGCCCACCAAGACCAGGGTTGTTATTAGAGCGGTTAAGAGGATATATTATGTGATGGACGAGAGTAGTCTTATTCGTCCACCAGATCCGAGTGTTTTCAAGGTCAGGGTTTTTAAAAATGTTTTGGAGTGGATACTGTTTTCTAACCCATTGGCTTCATCCCAAAATGGCACCCTATTCCCTACAGGCATTCCCTATGTGTCAAATGTAGTGCAGTACATACGGAAGAGGGTGCTGCAGTACATACGGAAGAGGGTGCTGCAGTACATACGGAAGAGGGTGCTGCAGTACATACGGAAGAGGGTGCTGCAGTACATACGGAAGAGGGTGCTGCAGTACATACGGAAGAGGGTGCTGCAGTACATACGGAAGAGGGTGCTGCAGTACATACGGAAGAGGGTGCTGCAGTACATACGGAAGAGGGTGCTGTTTGGGACGCAGCGCTAGAGTCTTGGTGCCAACGCGGTGAAACCTTAACTAAATATTTTCATCCCGTAACAGTCTTCCATCCCAAAATGGCAGCCTATTCCCTGTTGATGTGGAATAGCCATCCCAAAATGGCAGCCTATTCCCTGTTGTTGTGGAATAGCCATCCCAAAATGGCAGCCTATTCCCTGTTGTTGTGGAATAGCCATCCCAAAATGGCAGCCTATTCCCTGTTGATGTGGAATAGCCATCCCAAAATGGCAGCCTATTCCCTGTTGATGTGGAATAGCCATCCCAAAATGGCAGCCTATTCCCTGTTGTTGTGGAATAGCCATCCCAAAATGGCAGCCTATTCCCTGTTGTTGTGGAATAGGTTAGGTAGTCTACCCTGCACCTTTCAACCGGGTTTCTGTTGTAGGTTTTGTTTGACCGATTATAATGTTGAGAGGTTCCGTCGGGTGAGGTTGAGGTTGTGTTTCTCTAAACGGGACGTAAGCTTGGCTTCTTATATGGTGTCGAGTGAAGATTAAACCATGTATTTAGATTGTAGGTAGGTATTGTAGGTAGTTTATCTAGGTAGTTATTGTAGGTTATTGTAGGTAATTATTGTAGGTAAGTATTGTATTCGGCTGAGCCCGGTGAAGCACGAGGCTAGCTAACCCACTACCTGGACCAATAAAGCTAGCTAGCTAGAGGGTAGCTACTGGTAACTATTAGCAACTGTGGAAAGTTGTTTCCAATGTTATTTCACACTTAAGAGTACCTGTAATTATGCCAGCTAGCTACCTACCATTCAGCTGTTTTTCTAACCTCATTATCTGAGGCTTTAACGTTAGGTAGTTAGTAGCTACTGTACTCGAAATGTAGCTAGCTTGTTGCTACCTGGATAGCTACTAAACAATAGCTGGAACGACCTAGCGAACAGACGCGAACTGGCTGAATTGATTCAGTGGCTAGCTTTGCACTTAACTGGCTAACAGTAGCTACTAAGGGTAAGTTATAACCTACATTTATTTTTGTTTTGTTTTTACATACTGGTAACCAGAGTCGTTCAAGGGAATTCGGGACATGGGTGACTAGTTAACGTTAGCTTGGCTCTCTCTGTGTGTTCGTACCGTGGGAGGAGGGGTTGGTTCGTTGGCAGATAGCAATGGCTAGCTAGTATGCTAACTATTCTAGCTAACTAACTGGCTGAATAAGTTGACGACGTACTCACTCAAACTGTCAAAACTAACCCAAAACTTTACACAACGTTAGACACGGACACGAATGATCTGTTTGGCATGTTAACACACTGGTGGTTTGTTGTAACCAAGTATTGGTGCTAAACCGTGTTATTGGAGGCTGGCATGCTAGTTGGCTTTGGCGTTATAGGATTCGATGCCCTGGGCGTTTTCACGGAAGAATACTGTACCAAGTTAGCTAGCTGAATAAACTAGGTTAACTAAGTTAGAGTCTATTCCTAGAAAACATTGAACTGCTGTAGTTTACAACAATTATAATTTCTAAAGTGGAAGTTGGGAGAGTTATATTTGAGTGTTTCAGTGAAATGTAAGTGAGGGAGGCCCCGCTCTCTCGCTTTCCCAGATGTTTAGTTCATTTCATTCCGATCTCCTTTGCATTATTGTAGCCTTTTTCTGTAGCCTGTCAACTATGTGTCTGTCTATCTCTGTTCTCTCCTCTCTGCACAGGCCATACAAACGCTTCACAACACGTGGCTGCTACCACTCTAACCTGGTGGTCCCTGCACGCACGACCCACGTGGAGTTCCAGGTCTCCGGCAGACTCTGGAACTGCCGTTCTGCGGCCAACAAGGCAGAGTTCATCTCAGCCTATGCTACCTTCCAGTCCCTCGACTTCTTGGCGCTGACAGAAACATGGATTGCCACAAAAAACACTGCTACTCCTACTGCTCTTTCCTTGTCTGACCATGTGTTCTCGCATACCCCGAGAGTATCTGGTCAGCGCGGTGGTGGCACAGGAATCCTCATCTCTCCCAAGTGGACATTCTCTCTTTTTCCCCTGACCCATCTGTCTATCTCCTCATTTGAATTCCATGCTGTCACAGTCACTAGCCATTCAAGCTTAACATCCTTGTCATGTATCGCCATCCAGGTTCCCTTGGAGAGTTCATCAATGAGCTTGACGCCTTGATAAGTTCCTTTCCTGAGGATGGCTCACCCCTCACAATTCTGGGTGACTTTAACCTCCCTACATCTGCCTTTGACTCATTTCTCTCTGCCTCCTTCTTTCCACTCCTTTCCTCTTTTGACCTCACCCTCTCACCGCCCCCCCCCCTACTCACAAGGCAGGCAATACGCTTGACCTCATCTTTACTAGATGCTGTTCTTCTACTAATCTCACTGCAACTCCCCTCCAAGTGTCTGACCACTACTTTGTATCCTTTTCTCTCTCGCTCTCCTCTCAAATGACACCGCTGGTCCTGCTCACACTGCCCCACCCTATGCTTTGACTACTTTCTCCCCTCTCTCTCCAGATTAAATCTTGCGACTTGTGACGGCCGGCCGCCCAACAACCTGCCCGCTTGACCCTATCCCTTCCTCTCTTCTCCAGACCATTTCCGGAGACCTTCTCTCTTACCTCACCTCGCTCATCAACTCATCCTTGACAGGCTGGCCATGTCCCTTCCGTCTTCAAGAGAGCGAGAGTTGCACCCCTCCTCAAAAAACCTACACTCGATCCCTCCGATGTCAACAACTACAGACCATTATCCCTTCTTTCTTTTCTCTCCAAAACTCTTGAGCGTGCCGTCTCTAGCCAACTCTCCTGCTATCTCTCTCAGAATGACCTTCTTGATCCAAACCAGTCAGGTTTCAAGACTGGTCATTCAACTGAGACTGCTCTTCTCTGTGTCATGGAGGATCTCCGCACTGCTAAAGCTAACTCTCTCTCCTCTGCTCTTATCCTCCTAGACCTATCCGCTGCCTTTGATACTGGGAACCATCAGATCCTCCTCTCCACCCTCTCCGAGTTGGGCATCTCCGGCGCTGCTCACTCTTGGATTGCATCCTACCTGACAGGTCGCTCCTACCAGGTGGGGTGGTGAGAATCTGTCTCCGCACCACATGCTCTCACCACTGGTGTCCCCCAGGGCTCAGTTCTAGGCCCTCTCCTATTCTCTCTATACACCAAGTCACGTGGCTCTGTCATATCCTCACATGGTCTCTCCTATCATTGTTACGCAGACGACACACAATACATTTTCTCCTTTCCCCCTTCTGATAACCAGGTGCCGACTCGCATCTCTGCATGTCTGGCGGACATATCAGTGTGGATGTCAGATCACCACCTCAAGCTGAACCTCGGCAAGACGGAGCTGCTCTTCCTCCCGGGGAAGGACTGCCCGCTCCATGATCTCGCCATCACGGTTGACAACTCCCTTGTGTCCTCCTCCCAGAGTGCAAAGAACCTTGGCGTGACCCTGGACAACACCCTGTCGTTCTCCGCTAACATCAAAGCGGTGACCCGATCCTGCAGGTTCATGCTCTACAACATTCGCAGAGTACGACCCTACCTTACACAGAAAGCGGCACAGGTCCTAATCCAGGCACTTGTCATCTCCCGTCTGGATTACTGCAACTCGCTGTTGGCTGTGCCATTAAACCCCTACAACTTATCCAGAATGCTGCAGCCCGTCTGGTGTTCAACCTTCCCAAGTTCTCTCATGTCACCCCGCTCCTCCGCACACTCCACTGGCTTCCAGTTGAGGCTCGCATCTACTACAAGACCATGGTGCTTGCCTACGGAGCTATGAGGGGAACGGCACCTCCTTACCTTCAGGCTCTGATCAGTCCTTACACCCAAACGAGGGCATTGCGTTCATCCACCTCTGGCCTGCTGGCTCCTCTACCTCTACGGAAGCACAGTTCCCGCTCAGCCCAGTCAAAGCTATTCGCTGCTCTGGCTCCCCAATGGTGGAACAAGCTCCCCCACGACGCCAGGACAGCGGAGTCACTGACCACCTTCTGGAGACACTTGAAACCCCACCTCTTTAAGGAATACCTGGAATAGTATAAAAGTAATCCTTCTTCCCCCACCCCCCATAAAAAACTGGCTATCATAAGTTGAATGCACAAATTTGTAAGTCGCTCTGGATAAGAGCATCTGCTAAATGATGTAAATGTAATCTAGACAGCACACTACAACTCACTACCACTTCCTCACTACATATTTATGTTTCCTCACCATCTGAACCAATAATATTCCACTTGGACTGGCCGACCAAAAGGTCAAGAAAGAGCTGGCCCTGGACCTAAGGTAAGGTTGCTATCTCGCTGGGCACATATGCATTCAACACAGTCCTCAAACGCTGATTTCTGACATAAATGCAAACATTAATTCAGGTTACAGACCATCTAACTAGGCCTAAGACCCCTAGACACATTCATTCAGGTTACAGACCCGGTTACAGACTAGAACGCTGTCTGGAATCACCCAGATGGGAGTCGGCAGACTAGAACGCTGTCTGGAATCACCCAGATGGGAGTCGACAGACTAGAATGCTGTCTGGAATCACCCAGATGGGAGTCGACAGACTAGAAAGCTGTCTGGAATCACCCAGATGGGAGTCGACAGACTAGAACGCTGTCTGGAATCACCCAGACGGGAGTCGGCAGACTTTTGGAAAACTTGGAAAACTGCGGGCCCCAAACTGGCGAGCCAACCCCATTCCAGATTTATTTTATTTCCCTAATTTTTCTCCCTCCCTCCCTCTCTCCATCCCTCTCTTTCTTTGTTTGCCCTTTTCTTTTCATTATAATTTTCTAGTCTGGGCTTATCATGGCCGTGCCACCTATAAAAAAGTGATTTAAAATAAATGTTTTAAGACGTAACATTAAGGTGGAGGGGGGTGTTTGAAGGGGTGCCGGTGCATTAATCAAACGGTTGGCATGCCGACTGGCATTCTGATGTAATTTCCTGTTAGAACGTTTGAAGTGTGATTGGAACTTTGCTCTCTACCTCTTTCTCTCTCTCTTTCTTTCTCTATATTTTTTCTATTTTTTTTTGTTCTTAAACGTTTGTTTCCAGCCTTTACTAATGATGTCAAGCTTTCCCCCAAATTTCCATATCCTTCTTTTCACCCCTATAAAAGCGTGGGGGAAAAGGGATACGCTGAAAAAATGTCAAAAACAATATTACAGCGTTTTTATGGTGGTGATTATTATATTTCATAAAATAAATTCATTTAGCATTTGTGTATAAAAGGAACTCCGGACCCACAGGCTTTTCTTACTCTCTTTTCCATACTGTGTGTGTGTGTGTGTGTGTGTGTGTGTGTGTGTGTGTGTGTGTGTGTGTGTGTGTGTGTGTGTTTGCATGCCCACTACACACCCATGTCTGTGTGTGTTTCCATATTCCACAGTATAAGTCTTTGGAGGTTTGCAGTGACATTTAGTGATCCTATTAACCAATGCACTGCTGTCATACACACTCTGTGTTACTTTCTCCTATGTCAACACACACACACACACACACACACACACACACACACACACACAGTGTCTGTCTGTATAAACACACCATTAGAGCATTACATCGTGGACATAGAACACACAACACAAAGCCTGTTCCCGTTCTTAGAACATGTTGGCATTCTGGAACATTCTAGAACCCTAGCCATCGGAACGCCCCGGCCAGCCCACAGATCCTATTCAAAGGAGTCTGTCACAATTGAACCACACATTAGTTGTAATTCCATCACACGTAAAAGGTCTTAGTGTTGGAGTTTCCATAGTTTATACTTTAAAAACACGTAACTAAAATGGCACACTATTTCCGTTCATGGTGGACTATGTAACCACCCACTAGGCACACACTGGTTAAATCAACATTGTTTTCATGTCATTTCAATGAAATTACGTTCAACCGACGTGGAGTAGGCCTTGAATTGACATCGGTGCCCAGTGGGAAATATGGTGCTATTTGGGACGCACACCGACTCTTAATGCCCTTTCACATCTCAACCATCTTCTGTAATCTATCTCTAATCTCTCTACTCTGGTTTAATAGCGGGAACCTGGTTACCAAGATTCCCGCCCCAAACCCATTATTGTTTCCTGTGATAAATAATGGCGAGAAACCGGTAAATTATAATAAATGATTTACGCACTGCTACCCATGTGTTACTTTCTCTGTATAAACACACACACACACACACACACACACACACACACACACACACACACACACACACACAGTGTCTGTCTGTATCACAGAACACACAACACAAAGCGACATATCAATTCTCTGGCTTCATTCATACATTAGACCAGTCATCACGACGCTAGCAGACTACCATATTTACTCAACATAAAGTCCCCAATAGAAACATCTCTTTCGGCTTCTCACATGGCTTCTGTAAATTTAATTGATCTATGCAGGCTACATGCGACCTCTCCACGCAGTTACGGTAGACAATGTCCAATCTCCATCTCACATTCAAATCTCCACTGACGTGTGGCGCTGGCAGAGGCTCAAATACAAACTTAGCTAATCACCAAATGGCTGATACACTGTGTCCACTAAAGAGGAAACAGACACTTGCAACATTGTTTCATGATGCTAAGAACAGCAGGCACAACATCAACTGTGCTATTCATGGTGCTGAATCTCCGATAGCCTAGCCCTGTTTGTTTAGCGGATAATCTGAAGTTCCCTTAGGCCTGTTTGTTTAGTGGATAATCTGAAGTTCCCTTAGGCCTTTTGTTTAGCGATAATCTGAAGTTCCCTTAGGCCTGTTTGTTTAGCGGATAATCTGAAGTTCCCTTAGGCCTGTTTGTTTAGCGGATAATCTGAAGTTCCCTTAGGCCTGTTTGTTTAGCGGATAATCTGAAGTTCCCTTAGGCCTGTTTGTTTAGCGGATAAATCTGAAGTTCCTTAGGCCTTGTTTTGTTTAGCGGATAATCGGAAGTTTCCCTTAGGCTGTTTGTTTAGCGGATAATCTGAAGTTCCCTTAGGCCTGTTTGTTTAGCGGATAATCTGAAGTTCCCTTAGGCCTGTTTGTTTAGCGGATAATCTGAAGTTCCCTTAGGCCTGTTTGTTTAGCGGATAATCTGAAGTTCCCTTAGGCCTGTTTGTTTAGCGGATAATCTGAAGTTCCCTTAGGCCTGTTTGTTTAGCGGATAATCTGAAGTTGCCTGTGACAGTCACCACAATAAACTAGTTATCATGAAGTAAAAACAGCCACAACTTTCCCAAATTCCCCCGCTAGCCAGGTGCAAGGGGAGAGATAAGGGCTAACAAGCTGCCAGCATAGGCCTTGGCTACCTTAAAACTAGGCTACCTTAAAACTAGGCTACCTTAAAACTAGGCTACCTTAAAATTAGGCCACATCAACCAAATAGTGTGGTGCAACAAATACAAAAAGAAAACATTAGATTCATGTGTATATTCCTCCATTCACAGTGGTATTCCTCCGGTGGTATTCCTCCAGTGGTATTCCTCCAGTGGTATTCCTCCAGTGGTATTCCTCCAGTGGTATTCCTCCATTTACAGTGGTATTCCTCCAGTGGTATTCCTCCAGTGGTATTCCTCCAGTGGTATTCCTCCATTTACAGTGGTATTCCTCCAGTGGTATTCCTCCAGTGGTATTCCTCCAGTGGTATTCCTCCAGTGGTATTCCTCCAGTGGTATTCCTCCAGTGGTATTCCTCCATTTACAGTGGTATTCCTCCAGTGGTATTCCTCCAGTGGTATTCCTCCAGTGGTATTCCTCCATTTACAGTGGTATTCCTCCAGTGGTATTCCTCCAGTGGTATTCCTCCAGTGGTATTCCTCCATTTACAGTGGTATTCCTCCAGTGGTATTCCTCCAGTGGTATTCCTCCAGTGGTGTTCCTCCAGTGGTATTCCTCCATTTACAGTGGTATTCCTCCAGTGGTATTCCTCCAGTGGTATTCCTCCAGTGGTATTCCTCCAGTGGTTTTCCTCCAGTGGTATTCCTCCAGTGGTATTCCTCCAGTGGTATTCCTCCAGTGGTATCCTCCAGTGGTATTCCTCCAGTGGTATTCCTCCATTGGTTTTCCTCCAGTGGTATTCCTCCAGTGGTATTCCTCCAGTGGTATTCCTCCAGTGGTATTTCTCCAGTGGTATTCCTCCATTTACAGTGGTATTCCTCCAGTGGTATTCCTCCAGTGGTTTTCCTCCAGTGGTATTCCTCCAGTGGTATTCCTCCAGTGGTATTCCTCCAGTGGTTTTCCTCCAGTGGTTTTCCTCCAGTGGTTTTCCTCCAGTGGTATAATCATGTCAGATTGTTTTTCGCTGGTATTATGTGCTTCTACATAGCATTTCCGGTTTGAACAGAAATACCGGGATGCCCGGTAATTTCTTGCCTATGGTTTACCCTATGGTTTACATCTTATTTTTCTACGCAATCACACACACACACACACACACACACACACACACACACACACACACACACACACACACACACACACACACACACACACAGACTGGTTTCTACAGCGGTCACTAGCAAACAGACAGTACACACACACACACACACGCACACACACACACACACACACACAGACTGGTTTCTACAGCGATCACTAGCAAACAGACAGTACACACACACACAAGCAAGTAAAGCAGAGATTATGGCCTTTAACATGGGTGTTAACCAAGGGTGTGTGGGTGTTGTGATGCTGACCACCCCCCATGGGTGTTAACCAAGGGTGTGTGGGTGGTGTGATGCTGACCACCCCCCATGGGTGTTAACCAAGGGTGTGTGGGTGTTGTGATGCTGACCACCCCCCATGGGTGTTAACCAAGGGTGTGTGGGTGGTGTGATGCTGACCACCCCCCATGGGTGTTAACCAAGGGTGTGTGGGTGTTGTGATGCCGACCACCCCTCTGTGCTAAAGTAATAGCCTTAGCAGACGCTCACGCTGGTTTACTGTACCCACCCACACACACACACACACACACACACACACACACACACACACACACACACCGTGGCACCATTGTGTTAGCCAGTGTTTTATAGGCATTGGGTACAGGGCTAACATCGCCTATTAAGCAGGCTACCAAATTATAATCACACAGCGAATGTGTGTGTGTGTAAAGCTCCAGTAAGGGCCATGTAATTACAAAGTACCAGCCATAAAAAACTGCTTAGGAATGGTAACAGCCCAACACACGCAAGAGAGACAGACAGAGAGAGACAGACAGACAGAGAGAGAGACAGCGAGAGAGACAGAGAGAGAGAGACAGAGAGAGAGACAGAGAGAGACGTACAGAGAGAGAGAGAGACAGCGAGAGAGAGAGAGACAGAGAGAGAGAGAGAGAGAGAGACAGAGAGAGAGACAGAGACAGAGAGAGAGCGAGAGAGATAGAGAGAGAGAGAGAGACAGAGAGAGAGGGACAGAGACAGAGAGAGAGAGAGACAGCGAGAGAGACAGAGAGAGAGACAGAGAGAGAGACAGAGAGAGACACTGAGAGAGACAGAGAGAGAGTGAGAGAGAGCGAGAAAGACAGAGAGAGAGAGACAGAGAGAGAGAGAGACAGAGAGAGAGAGAGACAGCGAGAGAGACAGAGAGAGAGACAGAAAGAGAGAGACAGAGACAGAGAGACAGAGAGACAGAGAGAGAGAGAGACAGAGAGAGAGACAGAGCGAGAGAGATAATGGTGTTGATGTGAGCCATGACCAGCCTTTTAAAGCACTTCATGGCTACAGACGTGAGTGCTACGGGTCGGTAGTCATTTAGGCAGGTTATCTTAGTGTTCTTGGGCACAGGGACTATGGTGGTCTGCTTGAAACATGTTGTTACAGACTCAGTCAGGGACATGTTGAAAATGTCATTGAAGACACAGTGACTTTGTAAGTAGGAAAACCTGCAAAATCGGCAGTGTATCAAATACTTGTTCTCTCCACTGTAGGTATTCCTCGTATGTAGGTAGGTGAGGGCAGTGTGGAGTGCAATTGAGATTGCACTGTCTATGGATCTGTTGGGGCACTACGCAATTTGGAGTGGGTTGTCTGGGATGATGACGTTGATGTGTAACCAGCCTTTCAAAGCACTTCATGGCTACAGATGAGAGTGCTACAGGGTGGTAGGCATTGTGGCAGGTAGCCTTTGGCTTCTTGAAAACAGGAAGGATGGTGGTCAGCTTTGAGCATTGCAGACTGGGAGTGTCTTGTGAGTGTTGACCTGATTAAAAACCTTACGTCAGCCTCGAAGAACGAGATCACCCAGGATCAGGCGGACTTGTGCACGACTTGTGTTGTGTTTGTCAAAGCATGCATAACATTTCATTGAGTTCGTCTATTAGAGAGGCATCGTTGGGCAGATCACAGCCGGGTCTTCCTTTGTAATGGACTGCCACATACGTCAGTTGGGTCTGAGCCTTTGTAATAGGATCCCAGCTTGTTCTATATTGTCCTTTTGCTTGTTTAAATGCCTCTGCGGAGGTCGTGGCGGGACTTCCTGTACTTGTTCCTGTCCTCGGCCGTAGCCTCGGGGTTGGTTGCGATAGCTCTGTGTGCGGTAGCCCCGTCCTTTAGCTTAGCGCCAACCTCGGTGTTAATCCAGGGCTTTTGATTTGGGGAAGCAGCAAACCTTCACTGTGCGGGGGCAACGTCGGCGATGCATTTCCTAATGAAGCCGGTGACGGAGGCGGTTAGCTCGTCGACGCTATCGGCGGAGTCCCGGAACATATTACAGTCAGCGGTAGCAATGCAGTATTGTAGCATAGCCTCCGAAAAACAGAGGACCATTTCTCAATAGTGCGCGTCACGGGTACTTCCTGTTTGAGCTTCTGCTTGTAGACAGGAAGCAGGAGTATATAGTCATGATCTGATTTGCTGAAGGGGGGGACGAGGGAGGGCCTTGCTTGTGGCCTTTATCGTCCTTAGTGGAGAAGGAGACGTGTTGATGGAAATTGGACATTATGTGTCAATGGCGCGGGAATTAAAATCACAGGCACCTCCAGGTGCATAATTTCCTGCTTGTTTATAGCCTCGTACATTTGTTTTTATTGTCCTAAGGGGGAATATATACAGCAGTCACAATAACAGATGACAACTCTCTCTGGACGCGTTGGCATTTGACCATCAGGTATTCCAAGACGGGTGAACAATGGGTTGAAACCACCACTACAGTCAGCACACCATCTGTTGTTGATGAAGATACTTAAACCCCTCCCCCTCACTATCTCCCTGAATCCAATGTCCTGTATGCTCCATGAATGGAGAATCCGTCAAGTTGGATAGCCATTCTTGTTCGAAAGCCATGTTTCAGAAAAGCAGAGAATATTGCAGTTGCGAGAGTCACACAGTGGTGGGAAAAAAGTACCCAATTGTCATACTTGAGTAAAAGTAAAGATACCTTAATAGAAAATAACTCAAGTGAAAGTCACCCAGTAAAATACTGCTTGAGTAAAAATTCTAAAAGTACTTGGTTTTAAATATACTTAAGTATCAGAAGTAGAAGTATAAATCATTTCAAATTCCTTATACTAAGCAAACCAGACGGCACCATTTTCTTGCATTTGTATTTATTTAGTTCCCTCCTGATAAGTGCATGAATTGGACCATTTTCCTGTCCTGTCCTTCTAAGCATTCAAAATGTAACGAGTACTTTTGGGTGGCAGGGGAAATGTATGGAGTAAAAAGTACATTCTTTTCTTTAGGAATGTAGTGAAGTAAAAGTAAAAGTTGTCACAAATATTAATAGTAAAGTAAAGTACAGATACCCCAAAAAAAACTACTTCAGTAGTACTTAGTATTTTTACTTAAGTACTTTACACCACTGGAGTCACGTTGATAGCAAATCCGCGATCGCAGGTCATCCATCTTATTATCAAAAGATTGCACATTGGCCATCCGAATGGAGGGAAGGTGGACGGTTTTCCCCTTCGCCTTAATCAGGCCAGGGCTTCCCCTCTCCTGCCTCTTTCCTCTTGGAAAGCCCGAAAATTGGGTTGGAATCACACAAAGAACCCAGGGCAGATGAGTCAAAGCCGAAGCCGGAATTGAGGTTAGTAACTGCCGATCTGATGTTCAAAAGTTCTTGTCGATAACATGAAATGAAAGAGGATACATTTAGCGCAAAACAAAGTAAAGATGAACACCAAAATAATCACAAGTTGGGTCAGAGCTCACAAGACAGCAGCCTTACAGTATGGAACCCTCTTCCTCACTCTCCCTCACAGTATGGCATCCTCTTCCTCACTCTCCTATACAGTATGGAATCCTCTTCCTCACTCTCCCATACAGTATGGCATCCTCTTCCTCACTCTCCAGGAGGAAGCTGCTCTGAAGTGGTTTTTAAAAGATGAACTGAAGTAACATGGGGTTTTTGTGCTGTTGACCTTCCCACCGAAAATATTTCAATTCGGCAATGAGAATTGAGATATTTCATGCTGTGAAGTGAATTTTAAATGTTCTAATCTCTGTTTCACAGATAGTTGTCGTGGGTTTGATAATGACTATAGGTGTGGGAAAGGCACAAACAGTGGACTGGACTGGTCCTTTTTCTACTGTGTAACCCACAAAAGTTTAACTCACACATTGGCACACAGCCAGGTAGCTCAAGATCCATTTTGAAATCCGATGTCCGTTCAGGTACCCAGGACGTTGGGAGATGCCTTCAAAACCGGCCACTAGGGGCAACGGTGAGAGCTATTACTATCAAGCAAGTTTGAGTTTTGCTGGGGCGTTAAGCCACTCTGCGTGTTCAGTCCCACTGATAGGTATTTTTTAATTTATTTGTTAAAACCTTACCTCTTAATTTAACTATTTGGAATGAATGTCCTAAACTTAACCGACCATCAAGGCAGCAGCGGAGGAACCTGGTGTGTCCAAAACTACCTCGAAATGTGACATTTGGAGCAACTTCGAAATTGGACGTTTTGGAGAAACGTGGACAAATGTCGGAATCAAACCTCAAATTGGTCAAACCGTGAGATCTTGTTGCACACACACACACACGCACACACACACACACACACACCCACACACCACACACACCACACAAACAAACACACACACCACACACACACCACACA
>LR778291.1:31385136-31402636 GCA_902810595.1 Coregonus sp. 'balchen'
TCCTCTCCTCTCCTCTCCTCTCCTCTCCTCTCCTCTCCTCTCCTCTCCTCTCCTCTCCTCTCAGCGTCATTTTTTATCTGTGTTTTTCAAGCTTGTTGTGTGTAATCAATGAAGCCTTGGATTCTCCATCTCTCAGAGAAGAAAGCAGGAGAGGCTTCCCACACACACACACGCACACACACTCGCACGCGCACACACACACACACACACACACACACACACACACACACACACACACACACACACATAAACACACACACATACACACACACACACAAAATCAAAGTGTAGCCCTAACCCTCTGCCCTCCACTTGGCCTTATGCCCAGCTACACTGTAAATACAGTATACCCCCATCCCAGGCCCTAGCTCCAGACCAAACCCCTCCCATGCTGAGCCCGTGCCCAGGTCCAGAGCACCCTCCTGGGGTTCCCCGGTGCCGGGCCCTGGCCCTGGGTCTGGGTCTGGGTCTGGGTCTGGGCCAACTCATTGCGTGTGACTACATTAGTGCCCACAGAACTGATCTGTAAATGTGTCGTAACCAACCGTGTGTGTGTGTGTGTGTGTGTGTGTGTGTGTGTGTGTGTGTATGTGTGTGTTTGTGTGAGAGGGAAATGAGAGCAGCCAGGTCATTCAAGATCCAAGGCAATATTCAAAGTTCGTCCAGGTCCCATTGGACATTGGTGAATGCCTTTAAAACTGGCCACTAGGTGCAACGGTGAGCGCTGTTAACCTCTTAAGGATCAGACTCTTCTTTTAAATTTCCACCTAAAATGACATACCCAAATCTAACTGCCTGTAGCTCAGGACCTGAAGCAAGGACATGCATATTCTTGATACTATTTGAAAGGATACACATTGAAGTTTGTGGAAATGTGAAATTAATGTTGGAGAACATAATAAATAGATCTGGTAAAAGATACAACAAACAAAAAAACATATGTTTTCTATTTTAATTTTTGTTGCATCATCTTTGAAATGAAAAGGAAAGGCCATACATTCAGATAGGAAGCTGGAGGTAATTCAGATGTGATCCACAAGAGGGCAGCAGTGTCTGTGCAAAGTTACAGAATGAAACATATTTTGTATCAAGACTCCCAGGTGTCCCTCACGAGTTAGCCCAAATGTACCCAAGTGGCCTACAAGTGGCCGAATTGGTCATTTGATACATTTTCAAGTACATAACTATAGAGAACATACGAAAATGCTATGGTACCTTTTTTTTTTTTACGTTTACACACTCCCAGGAATGTCATACATGATGGATCATTAGCTTCCCTTCATAAAAGGTATTAACAGCAAATGTCAATGAAGTGATAATAATAATATGTTATAATATGCCATTTAGCAGACACTTTTATCCAAAGCGACTTACAGTCATGGGTGCATACATTTTTTTGTGTATGGGTGGTCCCGGGGATCGAACCCACTACCTTGGCGTTACAAGCGCCGTGCTCTACCAGCTGAGCTACAGAGGACCACACACACACACACGTTGTGATAGAACAATGTCTTGTACCATTTCATTGTCTTGGAGGGAACATTGTAGTAGCCTATCAGCGCGTCTGACAGGTCCACACCTCCCATGCTCTTGTTGTTGTAATCCTTTACAGCAGCTGGAATGTGGATAATTCACACCTCCAGATGGCTGGGCGGGGATAGGGGTGGAGCCAGAGACCGCAGCAGGGGTCAGACTGCATGGCCCAGTTTCTACATTTGATTGAGTGGGGGATGGACGACTTGAATGTGATGGTTCCATTTTTACATTACATTTTAGTCATTTAGCAGACGCTCTTATCCAGAGCGACTTACAGTTAGTGAATACATCTTTTTTTATACTGCCCCCCCCCCCCGTGGGAAACGAACCCACAACCCTGGCGTTGCAAACGCCATGCTCTATCAACTGAGCTACATCCCTGCCGGCCATTCCCTCCCCTACCCTGGACGACGCTGGGCCAATTGTGCGCCGCCCCATGGGTCTCCCGGTCGCGGCCGGCTGCGACAGAGCCTGGATTCGAACCAGGATCTCTAGTGGCACAGTTAGCACTGCGATGCAGTGCCTGAGGTCATCTTAGTCATTGGCACTATTGAAGATAAAAATAAAAAAAACATTCAGTAAGAACTCAAGCTTACTGTCACTTTATTTTAGCAAATACATCAAATAAACAACACATCTATAAACATATATAGAGCATTGGGTACACAATCACTATAATTGTATATGTGTACCAATAGTAAATAAGACACTTTAAAACCACAGCATAGTCAACATAAAATACACAGTCTATGCTAATACATTGTATATTGTAGGTTTATATATATTTATATATTTAAAAAAGCCACTCCATTCCAGCCATTATTATGAACAATCCTCTTGTCACCAGCCTCCACTGGCTTTTTCCCCACAATGCCTGTGTATTTTATATTGACTATGAAATGCTGTGGTTTGAGTGCTTTATTTACTATTGGTAAAAATAGTTCATTATAATGATTGCTATATATATATATATACTCTACCGTTCAAAAGTTTGGGGTCACTTAGAAATGTCCTTGTTTTCTTTAAAGAAAAGAAAACATTTTGTCCATTAAAATAACATCAAATTGATCAGAAATATAGTGTAGACATTGTTAATGTTGTAAATGGCTATTGTAACTGGAAACGACTGATTTTTAATGGAATATCTACATAGGCGTACAGAGGCCCATTATCAGCAACCATCAGTCCTGTGTTCCAATGGTACGTTGTGTTTGCTAATCCAAGTTTATCATTTTAAAAGGTTAATTAATCATTAGAAAACCCTTTTGCAGTTATGTTAGCACAGCTGAAAACTGTTGTGCTGGTTAAAGAAGCAATAAAACTGGCCTTCTTGAGACTAGTTGAGTATCTGGAGCATCAGCAATTGTGGGTTCGATTTAAGGCTCAAAATGGCCAGAAACAAATAACTTTCTTCTGGAACTCGTCAGTCTATTCTTGTTCTGAGAATGAAGGCTATTCCATGCGAGAAATTGCCAAGAAACTGAAGATCTCGTACAACGCTGTGTACTACTCCCTTCACAGAACAGCGCAAACTGGCTCAAACCAGAACAGAAAGAGGAGTGGGAGGCCCCGGTGCACAACTGAGCAAATACATTAGAGTGTCTAGTTTGAGAAACAGACGCCTCACAGGTCCTCAACTGGCATCTTCATTAAATAGTACCCGCAAAACACCAGTCTCAACGTCAACAGTGAAGAGGCGACTCCGGGATGCTGACCTTCTAGGCAGAGTTGCAAAGAAAAAGCCATATCTCAGACTGGCCAATAAAAAGAAAATATTAAGATGGGCAGTCTGAGATATGGCTTTTTCTCATGCAAAGAAGAAACCTAAAGACTTGAGAAAGTACTGACCATGCATCAATAGAACCCATTATTGAAGACACACACACACACACACAGACACACACACACACACACACACACACAGAGACACACACAGAGAGACACACACACACAGAGACACACACAGAGAGACACACACACAGAGACACACATACACACAGAGACACACACACACACACAGAGACACACGCACACACACACACAGAGATACACACACACACACACACACACACACAGACACACACACACATGCAACCTACGTAGGTTCGAGATTCCTTGCCCAATCTTCGAATACCGAGGGACTTCACTCCAGAATCATTAGCTGTCAATCAACCAGGGAAATGAGATGGGAAAATCTGAATAATTTCAGAACACCGTCCAGAGAAGGATTCCTCTGAATTGACAGACAGACCGTTAGGAAAATCATTCCACTTCTCTTTTTCTAAAAGTGATCTCTCTCTTTCTCCCATATAATGTATTATCAGCCAGGTCACCCGTGATACAAGTCAGTATTCGACGTCCATCCTTGTCTGAGGACGTCGGGAGATTAAGTGGAAACCGGACACTAGGGGCAACGGTGAGCACTGTTACCTTCAAGTAGTTTTGCTAGGCCGTTTCCTCTGATTCCAAAGGTTGCCATTTCAAATCCAGCGATAGAAAGTTGTTTTTTGATATTTTTATTTTAAGCCTATCCCAAATCATAACTCTTAACTTAATCATTCAGAGTTAATGCCTAACCTTACGAATTTAGAGTTAATACCTGAACTCAACCCTAACCTTAAAGATTTTGGAGTTAATACCTAAACTTAACCTTTTGACGTTTGGAACAACTTCGATTTTATTTATTTTATAAACATGGATGAACGTCTAATTCTGACGTGAGACTGTGAGAGCCCTTTTCTATCATATTCGTGTCCGTTTGATTCCCTTTCCATTTTTAAAACCCTGCATAAAATTTTTAAAAGGTCGATGTCCGCACCCCCGCATAATGTAAAAATCTCAGTCAGTTTATACTAGATTTTGTTTGCATTGGATTTTTCATTGCATTGGATGCGTCTCAATCCACTGCATCCGCCGATGTAACACTTCCGCATCTGCGGTGAAAGGTGACAGAGCTAGAGCTGCGTTTTTCAGACCATGAAACATCCCGAAAATTGGTCTTCCCACAAAATAGTCTGTGGTGTACGAACACAATGGTGTTCTCCGTTTTGCTCTACGACCCCTACAAGTGTCTTGGGACTCGTCTGAAGTCGGTAGAGCCGATTTTGCCAACTTCTGTCTGTAGCGTCCAAACCGTTTGAGCAACACACTATTATGTGTAGGTGAGAGTCTCACGAACGCGCTCACGTCGGTTGTTTTGCTCTAGGACGCCCACAGGCCTCACAAGACTCGTCTGAAGGTCCCCCGGTACCAGTTTAAAAAAATTATGGAAGTATATATGGAGACTGTTTAGTGACAAAAATAAGGGGTTAAATATACAGTACCAGTCAAAAGATTGGACACACCTATTTCATTCAAGGGGTTTTTCTTTATTTTTTTTACTATTTTCTACATTGTAGAAAAATTGTGAAGACATCAAAACTTATGAAATAACACATATGGAATCATGTAGTAACCAAAAAAGTGTTAAACAAATACAAATATATTTTATTTTTTAGATTCTTTCTTATATCGCTGAGACACTTCAGAACAAACTTCCTTTAGATAATTTTTTTTGGGGGGGAATAATCTGTTGTTCCATGTAGTGAATCTGTTATTCAATGTGTTTGTAAGGGCTGATAGCAGTAATGCCAAATAACATTTTTCATCAAATAATTGTTAAAAAAAATTTTTTTAAATACTTCAACGGGTCTTAAAACTATTGTTCCTTGGTATGACCTTCTTAAAACAATTCCATATAGCTTAGTACCTGTTGGCTCTTGGTCGTTGTAGCCTATCCTTCTCCTTTCACTTTTAATTCCGTCTTTTTAATTCCATCTTCCATTGATTAGATATCTCCTATGACTGTAGCCTATTGCTGCGTTGATGACTTAAGATTGGCCAACAACAAGCTACACGTGAAAAGTACGAGCAGCATTAAATGATACAATGTCTCTCTCTCTCTATCTCTCTCTCTCTCTCTCCTTCCTCTCTCTCTCTCATATCTATATCTAGCCTCTCTCTCTCTAGCTCTCTAGCTCTCTTCTATCTCTATCTTCTCTGTATATCATCTCTCTCTCTATTCTCTCTCTCTCTTCTCTCTCTCTCTCTTCCTCTCTCTCTCTCTTCTCTCTCTCTCTCTCTCTACTGCAGCAGTCTCATTCGGATCTGTACGGACCTGAGACCCATGACAATCATATCAGATCCGACCCAGACCCGGGACATTATTTAGAATTTTGGATCCGGACCGGATCAGGTCTCAGGTATTCGGGTACTGGTGGATCAAGCAGGCAACCACAGTCCCTGTGCCCAAGAACGCCAAGGTAACCTGTCTAAATGACTATCGCCCCATAGCATTCACACATGTAGCCATGAAATGCTTTGAAAGGCTGGTCATGGCTAACATCTCCATAATCCCAGACACCCTGGACCCACTCCAATTCGCATACCGCCCCAACAGATCCACAGATGACTCAATCTCTATTGCACTCCACACAGGATCATTGCAAAGGTGCGGACGTTTCTCTCTCAGGCTGATACAGAGAGACTCATCCATGCTTTTATTACAAGCAGGCTTGAGTACTGTAATGCTCTCTTCTCTGGTCTACCCAAGAAAGCCATTGGTCAACTGCGAAACATACACAATGCTGCAGCACGGGTACTGACCAAGACCAGACGGAGCGCCATCATTAAGTTTTGCCAACGACATGACGGTGGTAGATCCGACGACGATGAGACAGCCTACAGGGAGAAGGTCAGAGACCTGGCAGGGTGGTGCCAGGACAACAACCTCTCCCTGAACATCAGCAAAACGAAGGAGCTGATTGTGGAATACAGGAAAACGGAGTGCCGAGCACGCCCCCCCCCCCCCCCCCCCCCCCCATGACGGGGCTGTAGCGGAACAGAGTCAAGAGCTTCAAGTTCCTCGGTGTCCACACCACTAAGGAATTATCATGGTCCAAAACACACCAACACAGTCGTGAAGAGGGCATGACAGCTCTTCTTCCCCCTCAGGAGGCTGAAAGGTTTTGGCATGGGGGGTCCTCAGATTCTTCAAAAAAGTTCTACAGCAGCACCATTGAGAGCATCTTGACAGGCATCTTGACCGCATGGCGCTACAGAGGGTAGTGCGTATAGGCAGAGTACTTCACTGGGGCCGAGCTCCCTGCCATCCGGGACCTACAGTACCAGGCGGTGTCAGAGGAAGGCCCTAAAAATTGTCAAAGACTCCAGCCACCCAGGTCATAGACTGTTCTCTCTATTACCACACGGCAAGCGGTACCGACGCACCAAGTCTGGAACCAACAGGACCCTGAACAGCTTCTACCCCCAAGCCATAAGACTGCTAAATAGTTAGTTAAATAGTTAACCAAATAGCTATCCGGACTATCTGCATTGACTCTTTTTGCACTAACTGTTTTGACTCATCACATACGCTGCTGCTACTGTTTATTATCTGTCCCTTTATTGAGAGTTATATGTACATATCTACCTCAACTACCTCGTTCCCCTGCACATGGACTCGGTACTGGTACCCCGTGTACTGTATATAACCAAGTTATCGTTACTCATTGTGTATTTATTCTACATTATATTAATGTGTTTTACTTTTCTATTATTTCTCTATGTTCTTTCTCTCTGCGTTGTTGGGAAGGGCCCGTAAGTCAGCATTTAACTGTTAGTCCACACCTGTTATTTACGAGGCATGTGACAAATAAAATGTGATTCGATTTTGATTACACACACACACACACACACACACACACACACACACACACACATCCTAATTAACAAACAGTGAGAACAAATCGTTCCTCTCCTTTAACACAGTTATGGTTTAGATGTTGTTACCATTTAAAACTCCCTGTTATGACAGAACAAACACCAGTACCTCTGCTCTCTCTCAGTGTGTGTGTGTGTGTGTGTGTGTGTGTGTGTGTGTGTGTGTGTGTGTGTGTGTGTGTGTGTGTGTGTGTGTGTGTGTGTGTGTGTGTGTGTGTGTGTGTGTGTGTGTGTGTGTGTGTGTGTGTGTGCTCCCCTGCTCTCCTCAGCCCTTTGAGTTAGCGGAGCATTCATAAAACTTTTAAAACCTAAAACCTCCTAAACTCTGGACCGTTTTCAACCAACATACATCGGACTGGAGATGGAATGAGACGTTCTCTAGTTAGCAACACGTTGGAACTTTGCCAGCTAGTTAACGTTCCATCAACCCTTGCCAGATCTCGAACGTTATCCATCTACTCCTCGATTCCTTCTTTCACTCCTTCCATCCCTCCATCCTTCCTTTTCTGAAGGCCTCCCGAGTGGCGCAGTGGTCTAAGGTACTGCATCGCAGTGCTAGCTGTGCCACTAGAGATCCTGGTTCGAATCCAGGCTCTGCTGTAGCTGGCCGCAACCGGGAGACCAATGGGGCGGCGCACAGTTGGCCCAGCGTCGTCCAGGGTAGGGGAGGGAATGGCAGGCAGGGATGTAGCTCAGTTGATAGAGCATGGCGTTTGCAACGCCAGGGTTGTGGGTTCGTTTCCCACGGGGGGCCAGTATGAAAATAATAATGTATGCACTAACTGTAAGTTGCTCTGGATAAGAGCGTCAGCTAAATGACGTAAATGTAATGAATCTGAGGAAATAATAATAATAATAATAATAATAATAATAATAATAATTAGAAATAATTATAATAATATATAGAATCATATTTATGATAATAATAATAGTTATTATAATAATAATAATAATAATAATAATAATGATCATAATAATTAGAATAGTAATTTAAATATTAATAATTAGACGAATAATAATAATAATCAGAATAATAATCAGAATAATAATTATAATAATAATAATAACAATAACAATAACAATAATAATAATAATAGTCCAACTCATTGAGGGTTAGTTCAAGGCTAAGGGAGCTGGTCAGAGGACGGTAGATTATGGTGATGGAGTCTTTGAGGGTCAGTTCAAGGCGAAGGGAACTGGACAGAGGACGGTAGATGACGGTGATGGAGTCTTTGAGGGTCAGTTCAAGGTGAAGGGAGCTGGACAGAGGATGGTAGATGACGGTGATGGAGTCTTTGAGGGTCAGTTCAAGGCGAAGGGAGCTGGACAGAGGATGGTAGATGACAGTGATGGAGTCTTTGAGGGTCAGTTCAAGGCGAAGGGAGCTGGACAGAGGATGGTAGATGACGGTGATGGAGTCTTTGAGGGTCAGTTCAAGGCAAAGAGAGCTGGACAGAGGATGGTAGATGACGGTGATGGAGTCTTTGAGGGTCAGTTCAAGGTGAAGGGAGCTGGACAGAGGACGGTAGATGACGGTGATGGAGTCTTTGAGGGTCAGTTCAAGGCAAAGGGAGCTGGACAGAGGATGGTAGATGACGGTGATGGAGTCTTTGAGGGTCACTTCAAGGTGAAGGGAGCTGGACAGAGGACGGTAGATGACGGTGATGGAGTCTTTGAGGGTCAGTTCAAGGTGAAGGGAGCTGGACAGAGGATGGTAGATGACGGTGATGGAGTCTTTGAGGGTCACTTCAAGGTGAAGGGAGCTGGACAGAGGACGGTAGATGACGGTGATGGAGTCTTTGAGGGTCAGTTCAAGGTGAAGGGAGCTGGACACCACACAAAGTTCAGAATAGCAGCCAGTCGTCCTCTCTCTGAGCCCTCTGCCTCATCTCCCATTCCTTTCACGCTTCAGGCGACGCCTCAAATTATGTCCTCAGAAGATCAGGAATTGGCAGCTGTATGAAACAAAAAGATGGTACTGTGTCCAGATGCATTTTTCAATCAAAAACATTAGCCAGCTAGCTAGCCAAGTGTTACCAGATGAGATAAACTTTTATGAGTTGATTTGACTCCTGGCTCAGAGTTTGTCTGAGCAGTGTCTTAACATCATCCTAAAACCTTCTGTGAGCTGGGATTTTTTTTGTCTTAAAACAGGTTTTTATCAGGATTCCTAGGACCTTTTCTGAGGTGCTTTGTGGATATGGCCCCAGGTCTGTAGCTCAGTTGGTATAGCATGGCGTTTGCAACGCCAGGGTTGTGGGTTTGATTCCCACGGGGGGCCAGTATGAAAAATACAAAAAATAATGTATGCACTCACTAACTGTAAGTCGCTCTGGATAAGAGCGTCTGCTAAATGACTAAAATGTAAATGTAAAATGTAAATGTCTCTTCGCGTCCATAATAATCTGATTTATTATGATCTAAAAGTGAAAACTGATCCTGGATCAGAACTCCTACTCTGAGATTCTTGATATGTACGGGCCCTGATTCCTGGAACACTTCACGCTTCGAAAATCATCCAAGGGTGTGACACGTGCACACACACACACACACACACACACACACAGGTGTGTTACAGATGTTGGAGCGTCGAGCGGACTGGTCCTGATGCGATCTGATATCTGAGATTGATTACCCAGGTCTTTAAATCTGTTTATCTGGGATTGATTACCCAGGTCTTTAAATATGTTAACTGGGGTTGATTACCCAGGTCTTTAAATCTGTTATCTGGGGTTGATTACCCAGGTCTTTAAATCTGTTATCTGGGATTGATTACCCAGGTCTTTAAATGTTGTTCACTAACAACATGCCTTGAGGGATGTTACGATGCTACGCTGTAAAACACACACGCTAAAACACGCTTAAACACGCTACACTTTAAAGCACACACACACATATACACTCACGCACACAAATACATGTTGCGATGTTGCGTTGTAAAAATCACGTTCCTATAGCATCCCTGCTGAGATCAAACACAGACGCCGCCAGGCCAGGACAGATCGGAGGAAATGAACCGACAGCTTGTAATGTTGAATTAGATTAGTAACACAACCTTTTGAAGATCAATATTTGTCGGCAAATAACAGCTGGCTGGTAGGGCTTTTAGTTAATAATTTAACAAATCTTAGAGATTTATGTCAGACATCTTTGACAGTATAGACTATACTTTGAGAATGTTAATTAAAATGACAAGTGTGTGAGGTTAAGTGTTCTGTCATAAATTAAACCAAACCTGGTTGGAATACAATTTTTGCCTGGTGGTTGTAAGACTGGATGGGTGTAACTGTCACCTCTCCATCACTTGGTGCAGTCAAAACTGTGTTGAAAGAAACATGGGTAGAGAAATAGATGAGAGTTATATTTTATGAGACCTGCCAGACAAGGCGCCTTGAAGAACACGACCTGTAGAGAATCAGTCACACTGTGTAAGACAGGGAGGCACAGGGGTGTGGCATCATCAGTCGGCGCCCAGATGTCCCAGCCTGATGACATCATCGGTACAAGCTAAAAGGTCCCTGAGGCTGTCCAGGAGACCTGAGAGGGGTTACGCCCTGAGAGAGAGAGAGAGAGAGAGAGAGAGAGAGAGAGAGAGAGAGAGAGAGAGAGAGAGAGAGAGAGAGAGAAGAGAGAAGACGAGAGAGAGAGAGAGATAGCTATATAGATAGCAAGAGAGATAGTCTCCGAAGAGAGACTACCTATTCTTGAGGGTTCGCGATCGCGATCGCTATTCAGCTCTTCTCTCGCCCTCTCTAGCCTCTCTCTCAGCTCTCGCCCTGAGATACTCCGTAAAGAAGAGAAATATGGAGAGAGAGAGATTATTAGAGAAAGAGAGAACGCATGCATGACCACACAGTCTAGAGTAATCTTCATCAGAGCAGATATATTGCCCTGCGGTCAGATGCAACAGCGCTCATGATCGTCTTGTGGTCGCCTCACGGTTGCCGCCGGTAATGATTGTGTCTTCTGAATCATCATACGCAATGAAGTCATATCTGTCTGGCAAGGGTTAGGATATACACACACACACACACACACACACACACACACACACACACACCACACACACACACACACACAGACGCACACACACACACACACAGACGCACACACACACACACACACACCACACACACACACACAGACGCACACTGTTGGAGCGTCTCTCTATGTGGGGATGGCGGTTGTGTAAAGAGAGACAGATTCAGAGTTCAGTTCACACAACATCACAACATCTGTCCTGGACTCAACCCAGAGGCTTCTCTTTCTTCAATCATTATATTACACACACAACTTACCACTTACACATGTCTCATCTTAGTACGTCACTACACCTCGTTAACTAGCATGTGTTGTCTGTAACAAGGGGTCAAATTAAATCACTGTTGGAGTCTTACCACGACGGTTCACGAGGTTGGAGGTTGTAGAGAACAGCAGATGCATAGGTTGTCAGAGATCGGAGGTCAGAGGTCAGAGGGGCATCTTTTAGCGAGGAAGGGAGATATGAAAGCTGGAGTCAACTTGAGCATACCTGTCTTGGTGATTAGAGTCTACTGCACCGTATGCATTCCTCTGTTCACAGGTGGTGCCACTGGAAAGACGGGTGTTCGTACATCAACACGGGATGTTCATTAGTGAGCATGAATTGTCATTTGGATCAGAACAGGTTGAAGTTTTGGAGTGACGAGTGAGTAACAATCCGTGACTCCACTTTCGGAGGATGGTTTTGGAAGGGGAATGGGGAACATGTAGGACCTTTTATACCTTATACCTCATTACTCTACACAGGTGGGCCAAATGGGAGGACGGTGAGAGACATGAGAGGTGTTCTACAGGTGTGGACAGGGGAAGGTATTGTTTGACGGACCGGAGCACACACGGGAGACCGTATTCTGTGATGGACAGGTAAGTCAGTAATTGCTCACCTGAATACCAACACAGTTAAAGAGATAAAGACACCCCATTCCTCCTTTTCTCACCCCTCTCACCCCCCTCTCACCCTTCTTTATCTCTTTAACTGTGTTGGTATTAGCCAGGGGCACACTCCAACACTCAGACATAATTTACAAACAATGCATTTGTGTTTAGTGAGTCCTCCAGATCATAGGCAGTACGGATGACCAGGGACGTTCTCTTGATAAGTGCGTGAATTGGACCATTTTCCTGTCCTGCTAAGCATTCAAAATGTAACAAGTACTTTTGGGTGTCAAGGAGAATATATGTAGTAAAAAGTATATTATTTTCTTTAGGAATGTAGTGAAGTAAAAGTAAAAGTAGTCAAAAATATAAATATTAAAGTAAAGTACAGATACCCAAAATAACTACTTAAGAAGTACTTGAAAGTATTTTTACTTAAGTACTTTACACCACTGGTCTATAGGGCTGGTCTATAAGGCCCAGAATTTGTATTGTACTTGTCAGTTTATAGTTTCTCCTGGTCCCAACTCCAACAAATTAATATCAATTAGTGACGATTGTAGACGATAGTAGAAGATTGTACATGATTGTAGACGATAGTAGACGACAGTAAACGACAGTAAACGACAGTAGACGATAGTAGACGACAGGAAACGACAGTAGACGATAGTAGACGACAGTAGACGATTATAGACGACAGTAAACGACAGTAGACGACAGGAAACGACAGTAGACGACTGTAGACGACAGTAGACGACAGTAAACGACAGTAGACGACAGTAGACGACAGTAAACGACAGTAGACGACAGTAGGCGATAGTAGACGATTATAGACGACAGTAAACGACAGTAGATGACAGTAAACGACAGTAGACGACAGTAAAACACAGTAGACGATAGTAGATGACAGTAGACGACAGCAGACGATAGTAGACGACAGTAGACGACAGTAGACGATAGTAGACGACAGTAAACGACAGTAGCAGACAGTAGACGATAGTAGACGACAGTAGACGACAGTAGCAGACAGTAGACGATAGTAGACGATAGTAGACGACAGTAGACGACAGTAGATGACAGTAGACGACAGTAGACGACAGTAGACGACAGTAGATGACAGTAGACGACAGTAGACGACAGTAGACGACAATAGACGACAGTAAACGACAGTAAACGACAGTAGACGATAGTAGACGACAGTAGACGACAGTAGACGATAGTAGACGACAGTAGACGACAGTAAGCGACAGTAGACGACAGTAAACGACAGTAGACGACAGTAGACGACAGTAGACGATAGTAGACGACAGTAGACGACAGTAAGCGACAGTAGACGACAGTAGATGACAGTAGACGACAGTAGACGACAATAGACGACAGTAAACGACAGTAAACGACAGTAGACGATAGTAGACGATAGTAGACGACAGTAGACGACAGTAGACGACAGTAGACGACAGTAGACGACAGTAGATGACAGTAGACGACAGTAGACGACAGTAGACGACAATAGACGACAGTAAACGACAGTAAACGACAGTAGACGATAGTAGACGACAGTAGACGACAGTAGACGATAGTAGACGATAGTAGACGACAGTAGACGACAGTAGCAGACAGTAGACGACAGTAGACAATAGTAGACGACAGCAGATGACAGTAGACGACAGTAGACGACAGTAGACGACAGTAGATGACAGTAAACGACAGTAGACGACAGTAGACGACAATAGACGACAGTAAACGACAGTAAACGACAGTAGACGATAGTAGACGACAGTAGACGACAGTAGACGATAGTAGACGACAGTAGACGACAGTAAGCGACAGTAGACGACAGTAGACGATAGTAGACGACAGTAGACGACAGTAAACGATAGTAGACGACAGTAGACGACAGTAGACGATAGTAGATGACAATAGACGACAGTAAACGACAGTAGACGACAGTAGACGACAGTAGACGACAGTAGACGATAGTAAACGACAGTAGACGATAGTAGATGACAGTAGACTACAGTAGACGACAGTAGACGACAGTAGACGACAGTAAACGATAGTAGACGACAGTAGAAGACAGTAGATGACAGTAGACGACAGTAGACGACAGTAGACGATAGTAGACGACACTAGACGACAGTAGACGACAGTAGACGACAGTAAACGACAGTACACGACAGTAGACGATAGTAGGCGACAGTAGACGACAGTAAACGATAGTAGACGACAGCAGACGACAGTAGACGTTAGTAGATGACAGTAAACGACAGTAAACAACAGTAGACGATAGTAGGCGACAGTAGACGACAGTAAACGATAGTAGACGACAGTAGACGACAGTAGACGATAGTAGATGACAATAGACGACAGTAGACGACAGTAAACGACAGTAGACGACAGTAGACGACAGTAGACGACAGTAGACGATAGTAGACGACAGTAGACTACAGTAGACGACAGTAGACGACAGTAAACGACAGTAGACGACAGTAGACGACAGTAGAAGACAGTAGACGATAGTAGACGACAGTAGACGACAGTAGACGATAGTAGATGACAGTAGACGATAGTAGAAGACAGTAGACGACAGTAGAAGACAGTAGGCGATAGTAGACGACAGTAGACGACAGTAGACGATAGTAGAAGACAGTAGACGACAGTAGAAGACAGTAGACGATAGTAGACGACAGTAGACGACAATAGACGATAGTAGTCGACTGTAGACGACAGTAGATGACAGTAGACGATAGTAGAAGACAGTAGACGACAGTAGAAGACAGTAGACGATAGTAGACGACAGTAGACGACAGTAGACGATAGTAGACGACAGTAGATGACAGTAGACGATAGTAGAAGACAGTAGACGACAGTAGAAGACAGTAGACGATAGTAGACGACAGTAGACGCTAGTAGACGACAGTAGATGACAGTAGACGATAGTAGACGACAATAGACGACAGTAGACGACAGTAGAAGACAGTAGACGATAGTAGACGACAGTAGACGACAGTAGACGATAGTAGACGACAGTAGATGACAGTAGACGATAGTAGAAGACAGTAGACGACAGTAGAAGACAGTAGACGATAGTAGACGACAGTAGACGACAGTAGACGATAGTAGACGACAGTAGATGACAGTAGACGATAGTAGAAGACAGTAGACGACAGTAGACGACAGTAGACGACAGTAGATGACAGTAGACGACAGTAGACGACAGTAGACGACAGTAGACGACAGTAAACGATAGTAGACGACAGTAGAAGACAGTAGATGACAGTAGACGACAGTAGACGACAGTAGACGATAGTAGACGACACTAGACGACAGTAGACGACAGTAGACGACAGTAAACGACAGTACACGACAGTAGACGATAGTAGGCGACATTAGACGACAGTAAACGATAGTAGACGACAGTAGACGACAGTAGACGTTAGTAGATGACAGTAAACGACAGTAAACAACAGTAGACGATAGTAGGCGACAGTAGACGACAGTAAACGATAGTAGACGACAGTAGACGACAGTAGACGATAGTAGATGACAATAGACGATAGTAGAAGACAGTAGACGACAGTAGAAGACAGTAGACGATAGTAGACGACAGTAGACGCTAGTAGACGACAGTAGATGACAGTAGACGATAGTAGACGACAATAGACGACAGTAGACGACAGTAGAAGACAGTAGACGATAGTAGACGACAGTAGACGACAGTAGACGATAGTAGACGACAGTAGATGACAGTAGACGATAGTAGAAGACAGTAGACGACAGTAGAAGACAGTAGACGATAGTAGACGACAGTAGACGACAGTAGACGATAGTAGACGACAGTAGATGACAGTAGACGATAGTAGAAGACAGTAGACGACAGTAGACGACAGTAGACGACAGTAGATGACAGTAGACGACAGTAGACGACAGTAGACGACAATAGACGACAGTAAACGACAGTAAACGACAGTAGACGATAGTAGACGACAGTAGACGACAGTAGACGATAGTAGACGACAGTAGACGACAGTAAGCGACAGTAGACGACAGTAGACGATAGTAGACGACAGTAGACGACAGTAAACGATAGTAGACGACAGTAGACGACAGTAGACGATAGTAGATGACAATAGACGACAGTAAACGACAGTAGACGACAGTAGACGACAGTAGACGACAGTAGACGATAGTAAACGACAGTAGACGATAGTAGATGACAGTAGACTACAGTAGACGACAGTAGACGACAGTAGACGACAGTAAACGATAGTAGACGACAGTAGAAGACAGTAGATGACAGTAGACGACAGTAGACGACAGTAGACGATAGTAGACGACACTAGACGACAGTAGACGACAGTAGACGACAGTAAACGACAGTACACGACAGTAGACGATAGTAGGCGACAGTAGACGACAGTAAACGATAGTAGACGACAGTAGACGACAGTAGACGTTAGTAGATGACAGTAAACGACAGTAAACAACAGTAGACGATAGTAGGCGACAGTAGACGACAGTAAACGATAGTAGACGACAGTAGACGACAGTAGACGATAGTAGATGACAATAGACGACAGTAGACGACAGTAAACGACAGTAGACGACAGTAGACGACAGTAGACGACAGTAGACGATAGTAGACGACAGTAGACTACAGTAGACGACAGTAGACGACAGTAAACGACAGTAGACGACAGTAGACGACAGTAGAAGACAGTAGACGATAGTAGACGACAGTAGACGACAGTAGACGATAGTAGATGACAGTAGACGATAGTAGAAGACAGTAGACGACAGTAGAAGACAGTAGACGATAGTAGACGACAGTAGACGACAGTAGACGATAGTAGAAGACAGTAGACGACAGTAGAAGACAGTAGACGATAGTAGACGACAGTAGACGACAATAGACGATAGTAGACGACAGTAGATGACAGTAGATGACAGTAGACGATAGTAGAAGACAGTAGACGACAGTAGAAGACAGTAGACGATAGTAGACGACAGTAGACGACAGTAGACGATAGTAGACGACAGTAGATGACAGTAGACGATAGTAGAAGACAGTAGACGACAGTAGAAGACAGTAGACGATAGTAGACAACAGTAGACGACAGTAGACGATAGTAGACGACAGTAGATGACAGTAGACGATAGTAGACGACAATAGACGACAGTAGACGACAGTAGAAGACAGTAGACGATAGTAGACGACAGTAGACGACAGTAGACGATAGTAGACGACAGTAGATGACAGTAGACGATAGTAGACGACAGTAGACGA